>JAWNOQ010000136.1:0-10348 GCA_035045865.1 Drosophila austrosaltans
TTTCAAATGGGACCATTTAAAAAATCATAATCTTTGGATTTACAACTTGGCTGTAGTCTTCTGTCCCCAAACTGCGCATAGATGTAATGCTGTCTTCTGATTGTATCTTAATGAGTCGGCTTTAGGTTCTTATACGATTGATTGTGAGGGAGGTAATTTGCCTCGGGCCCAAATAATCAACTCGTAGGGGAATTTTTAATATATGTATATACAGCTACGATCACAAAAATAGCAGTGGCGCACATGCTAACAGAAAAGGTGGTCCTTCTCGCGTATTCCTTTGTTTTTATTAAACTTTTGCCATTTTCATAACAAAAATTTTCTTGTTTACAAAAAAACAGCAGTCTTCACCCCCTATTATGTGCTCACAAAAATTGTTGAAGAAATCAACAAATTTTGGAAAAGTTAAAGCCTAATTAAGCTAATAACTTTTGTTTTATTATTCTTTACATTAGAATAAACTGAAAATAATGTAAAATATTTTTTGTTAGTGTGAGTACTAAGCCGCATTTGAATGAGAAAGGGGGATGGATACAAAACCATCGAAAAATGACATGATTAAACTTGGTGCGAGATTCAAAATTTAGAGGATGCTAGTTTTCGTTAATGAGATGTTATGCCCTAAATTAGCAAATAAAAAAAGATACACTTATGCATGAAGGGCATATGCAACAACGACTTTACATGACCGATGACTAATCCTTCGATACAGCAGATCAATGTGAACTTTTTTGCATCCTCCAAATTACTTTTTTGTGAAACCCCAACTTTTTCGAAAAGCAATGTCACAAATAGGCAAAGTCCTCCCCCCCTCATTTGTAAAGTTTCAAACACATAGAAGTAAGCATGGGACTTTGTCAAAGTCATTCTTCGAAGAAGCCTGCAGAGAATTGGCAAAATGATGTCTTGAGACAAACGAATTTCAAATTGCTCTTTTTTGGGAGAGAAGGGTCCAGATAGTATCTCAGTTGTTCAAAAAAGAACCATCTAAACCACACACTAAAGGCAAGTGTAGGGTGGAAGCTTCAGAAGTTCATGATTTGGGACCGTTTTTCATAAAAGCTAAGTTGGATCAATTCATATAATCGATAGGATTATAAATCAAATTGTGTATGAAGTATTAAAGAAAAATGTTATGCTGACGTATGCTATGTATATTATTTTTATTGTTTCAATTGAGTGCTTACTTAAAGTTATAAAGATGTTTTAAGAGAGTTTTTTCTTATATTTAGTAAATACTGCTATTTTGGTAACAGTACAATTTTTAGATTTTTCCCTATTTTCTTTTGTTTCTGAAAGTTCGAAACCTTTGGTAAAACTAAATTATGCAAATTTAATCTGTATGAATTCCCAAATTAAACAAATTTTGATGCATTTATTGTTATTTTTTAAAACAATTGGTCAACTTTTTAAATAGCAGATATGGGCACTGTGTTGGTTTTGTGATCTTAGTATTAAATACACATATATTAACGAGTATACTTATAACCAATAGTAGAATTCAGGAGTCGAAAAACAGAAGATGAATCCGATCATATTTGGCTGACGCTCCGCAATATAATCAATCAAAATATTCCATGGAAAGCCTATACATACAAAGTCAAAAAGTAATTACACAACGAACTTTTTTGCAGCTTTATTCTTCGAAGATTTTTTGTAAAACCAGGTGAATTACAAATAAACAAAATATTCTGTGTTTTGTAGCTTAATCATTTAAGATTCAAATGTAAGAAGAAATAGAAAAAATAATCGATACATTAAGATAATTGTTAAGAAATAACCAAAAAATAAACAGTTGTCAAAAAGTATTTACATATGCCTTAGATGTGTTTCTATTCTTAGACTTCGTCATGAGGGATTAAGTCAAAATGGATTTTGAAGGAAATACATAAAGCTTACATTTTTGTGTTTGGATAAAAATTTAGGAAAAAATTACTAAAATGGTTACAACAGGAGATAAGGTACATATGTCTATTGAAACACGATCTGAGATCGTAACTAAATTTAAAAGTGGTGAATTAGCATCGGAATTCACTAAATTCCCTAAAATTTATGGAAAAACTGTTTATAATCTTATTAACGGGAAAGTAGGCGACTTATTATCGGGTATGGCTGGAAAAAATCGACGGAAAAACCGATAAATGTCACCAGAATCGATTAACTTGCTTGGCAAAAAAGGTTACAACAATGCAATGCTACAGAATACGCCGCAGGTTTTAGTTTATACCAACATCCGAACCTATGTGGTACGCGAAGTAATTAATATTTCTGAAACGAACAAAGCCAAACGACTGTCATTCGCACTGGAATATATTAAAAAAGTCTTTTGAACTTCTGGTACAATGTTTTTTGGACAGATGAAGTTTCATTTCAGTACCAGGGATCATATCGTTAGCGTTTCATGCACCAAAAACAGAAAGACAGCGCAGTGCAGCCCATCAATAGATTCGGAGGAGACACCGCAATGATTGTTGTTTAAAAGTGGCATTATGGCTTTGACGACTTTGCACCAATAGAAGGCGCACTTAATCAATGTGGATACCTTCTAATGTTAAATGTTTGTGTCTGGAGAGAGGCTATATCCTATCCGCAACTGGATTTTACAACATGACAATGCCCAGGCCGACCTAAACATTATTGAAAATGTTTAGTCATTCATCGAGGGCCAAGGAGCAAACGATGAAGACCGAAACCGGAATGACACCATCATTAAAGTAAGAGAAATTTGGTCAAAACTTTGCCGAACTTTTGGCCAAACTGAACATATTAGATAAATAAAAAACGTTATTTGTTATAAAAATTCAAAAAGTTCAACAAATTCAACAAAAAGGAAAAAATCACCTTTTTAGCATTTTGTAAATACGTTTGTCGCAAAAAGCATTAAAAATACTACTAAATCCTGTTGGTTATTAGTTCATTTGCTTTCAATTATCTCTATGTACCGTTATTTTTTCTATTTCTTCTTTCATTTGATTCTTAAGGGAACCATATAGTCTCAGGTGTCGTTTTGGTATTGCTTACAAAAAATTTAATCACACAAAAAGTATGCGATGTATTAATGATGACAAAGCTTTTTTTTATTTGAAAGATAATTAATGAAATCAAATGTTAAATATGTTTTTCGTTGTTGTTGTTGTATCGGTTGTTGTTATAATTCGTTCTAAAGTTGACGAAAAATTTAAAAGATAGGTCCATGGTTGGGAGGATTTTTAGTGAAAGGATTATCTGAGAGAAAAAGTTAGAAATGGAGTTATGTTAAGAATTTATGTGGTTATCGCGTATACTAAGATATTTGAAGTAGGTCACTATATAGGGGAGAAAGTTTCTTTAAAAGTCTAAATTTGAAAATCGTCTTTTTTTAACTTTTTTTTTTAGTCCTAGGTCCATTATTTTTTGACCGATCCAAAATATCTCGAGTACACGCGAGAATGGTGGGTATAAGGAGCAATTTAAAAAAATATTGAAAATCGGTGTCTTTCGAGCATTTACTGAAGTTATCCTCCCAACCAGTTTGAAAAAAGTGGTTTCGAGATAATCGCGTTTAAAGTTTTAACAACTGTTTTCAATCAAATATATATCGTTGCATTCGGATGTTAGCTTTCCCCGAAAAAAAGAATTATCAAAATCGGCCTAGTAGTTCTTGAGAAATTTAGATCAAAGTCCGTGAAAACGGGGTAAAAACAAAATAAGTGTAGGGGCGTTGGACGCTTGAATGTTTCCCCATTCTTTCTTTTATGGCCGACCTACCTGCAATAAAAAAAATTTTACAAAAAAACCATATGTTCTTTTAACTTGAAATTTTCAGGGGATGTTTTTAACACTATAACACACAATTTAAGCAAAAAAAAAATCGAAAAAAAATTTTTGCGAACCTATATGGTTCCCTTAAAATGAACAAGCTTCAAGCACAAAATGTTTTATTGTTGTAATTCACTTTATACAACAAAAAATATCTTCGAAAAGTACAGTTGCTAAAAAAGTTTGTTGTGTGATTACTTTTGACCACCTGTGTTTACGGTTGCGCTTATGACATGACTTATGTTGCTGCCTTATATCCCGGCAATACTTTTGGCAGCAGTCTGGCCCGTCTAAGGCAAAGTTATTCTCCGTCAGGGGCAGATATGAGGCTCTTCAATAGCCTGGATGCAGCTTTCGCGGGAAACAAATTTAACCGTGTCGTTCTCCTGTACAAATCAGATTTACCCGTCTACTAAATACGTTTAGCTGTAGTTGTAGTTTAATTTCAGTACATGACATGTTGTCTTCCACGGCCAGTCGCTAAATTTGACTTTTACGGCGATTATCGATTATCCGCTGATTTTTCCCGTAATTTTTTAAATTCAGAGAGAAATTTACTCTGTGTTTCCTTGTCTAGCTAACTTTGGCAGTAATATAAATAATGTTTTTTCCAGCTTCGGAGATTTCTGTGATCAAGGACCAAGCTATGTCCCTCATATGTCATTCTATTCCTACTTATTTCATAAGAATTTTTTTTTTTTTTTTTTTTTTTTTTTTTTTTTTTTTTTTTTTTTTTTTTTGGGGGATGAATATGTACATACAGTCATGGAAAATATTATTGGCAATGGGAGTCTTACTCGATTTTTGGAGACAAGTAATGTAATTAATAAACAACATGAACATTTTTTATACAATCGTTAGACATTTGTTCACCCAATATACTTATTGTATTTAACAATGTTATGACTATAAATTTTTTAAATTTTTTGTCAAAAGTATTGGCAACTCTTAACACAAAGCAGGTATTTAAGTATTTTTTGTACTTTTGCAACACTTTTTGAACACTTTGAATCCAAACTTGGAAGTACCTATATTTGAATCACGTCAAATTTTTATGAGAATAATAGTTTCGGACATATGTGTCTGTATGGATATAACTATCTGCAAAAAATGCATTTATGCTATATAAATGTATGAAAAAACGTGCATAAAATTTACGGTAAGATTTTAATAAAACACAAGGACAAAACAAAAAGCTCTCATACTTATTTCACTGAGGTTTATACATGTTTTCATACAGTGGATTCTTGGTTAAGGAACACATAAATTGGATCCAGCATCTTGTTCGTTATGCGAAACCACTTTTCCCATGTAAATCAATAGTAAAATAAAATAATGCATTCCTATGTTGGTTCAAATACACTGAATACATTTGAGAACCTTTACCATAAGGAAAACAACATAAAAAATGTGCATCACCAATTTATATTAAGTTCAGCTTTTATTGAAAGAAAGCAAAATGAAACGTATAATAATTATTAACTAACTGAAGACGTATTTGAGGGAAGGTTTACATCTGAAATGAAAAAAGTGCACACTGGGCACAACTATAATGGGAATTCGGGAAATTTCACATGCAATTAGGGTTTCCACCTTTTTTATTGGTCGTTATGCGAAACTTTGTTCGTTAACCGAACCAAAAAATGTGTCTGTTATCCGAACTGTCCACTATCCGAGGTGTTCATTAACCGAGGGTCCACTGTACAGTATATATGTATTATGGGGTCGGTAATGCGACCTCTTTACATACATTTTGACTTCTTGTTCTCTTTGACCATTTTTATTTAATAAAAGAAACGTCAAATAACAATACTGACTATCAACAAAACAACAGTCACTTAAAATTGATCGAAAAAAATTTAATATGGAAAAGTTGGATATAAAATTCCTGAGATTTATATTTATTTACAAGGATTTATACAAGCTGCCATAAAATTTTTAAAAATTCCTTGATCTTGAGATCTCATTGACACTCAAAACATGATGGATTCTGTTTCCATTTCATTTCAAGAATTTCTTCTGGGTCAAAATTTTGCTTTTGAAATGTCTGTGGTGCTCAAAGGATCACTTTGGTTGGTTTGCAGCAATACTTGACAAACGAAGTGTGACTAACTTATCATCGAAGACCTTCAAGTAAGTCTTGACAACTTTTTTAAGTCCCATCCTTTGTGATTAAAAACGTTATCCACAAAAATTGTATCGTGGAAAGCGAAATCAACGGTTGCGGTGTAAATTAAATCACGGTATGCTTTAAATGATTTATCTGCATCTGGGCTTATTTGGACAATTGTTGAACTTATAGCGAATAAAACGCTTTACATTATCGTGCCAGAGCCGACTGTCCTAGCTTATATGGAGCATAATACCAGTAAGTCGCAAATTACTGGCCTGATATTGGTCATGATGAAAGCATTCAGCGCATACAAACAACTCTTTCAACAATCTTAGTTGGGTGCGTTTGCGCTCCAACGAGTTGTTTGACTTTCAACTAGGGGTAAGGCCGTAATGTTGGTAATGATGAAGCGTTGGAATCGATTATTATATTCTATGATGCATATTTCGCCGATAGTGGGATTGACAAGTTTGATTTGATTTGCCTTATTTCCATAGAACTCCTTAATACGGTCATTTAAGGCGTCTAAAGAGAGCTTTGCAGAATTGCAATTTTCCAAAGAAGATTAATACTCAAATGTATTGGACTAATCCACTGAAAATGAATTAAGGAGAAACTTGAGTTATTATTTTATGAAATCGGAAGAAGATCTCAAAAGATTGACTGCACGAAGCTTTGTAAGATGCTTACATGTTTTTCCTTAATGTAGATTCAAGCAACTAAATTTTATTGAAATATTTTATAAAATTGATCCGCTTTGTTACTTACATATAAAATACGAAAATGGATTTATTCGTGCGGGGGCAGGTAATCTGCTGGCTTCATAACCTCGTCCAACCTCATTTGATGACGGTAGCGGCACGTGCGCCTATAACAATTGCCATAGCCGCAGCCACTGCTGGCACAGTTTGACATTGCTTCGCGGCAATAACTTCTCATTTTGAATTCGAAAATGGTTAAGGTGATCGAGCCAATCCTGAAGTATGTCCATGTCATGTTTAAGTAGAAAATCACAAAAGAGCCACACCTGTTCCGTTTCCGAAGGAGTCAGAAAACGGAGAGCTTCGCAAAGGGTGGTGACTGACAGAGTCTGGAAATTGGCATGAAACAAATTGAAACGAAACTTGAATCTATGCCAGGTGTGAGTTGGTATGTAATTGATTAAATGATCGATCGGGGCCCAATATCGAGCTTTTAGCAGCATGCTATCCGTGGTAATGATGATTCCTTTGGATGGTTGCTCCTTGCCATCAACATCATAATACAAATGGGGAACACTATTAGCGAGCAGCTTATCATGCACCTTAAGACAATCGATTTCTCTATAGAAGATTAATAACAATGAGTTCATTTTTCAAGTCCCTGGCAGAAAGAACTTTTAAAAGTGACAGGCTTTCACTATGGTCATTGTCGGAAATGAACTCCACGCTTAACTTGATGCCTTCCTTCTTAACCGCCGCCTCTAGTCCATCTTCAAAAACAAGCAAGACGTCAGACATTTGCGGCATTAGTTGACGACCTATTGGTTCCTCCATCCTGGCGTTTTCCGTAACAATGAATTATGTGCGTTGCTTTTGCCAAAAACAAACTTGCTTTTGAAGCCATTTTTGCAACATCTTGGGCATTCTCAAAGGATGATTACGGCACATATACGAGAAATTATCCAGCACTAGGCAACGTACGGTCTTCTGGACAGAAAATGGTATGTCGCTTTGGATTCTATTTCATTGCAACGGTAGCATCGGATCGGCTGTAGTTATAAGAATGCCACAGGCCTGCTTTAGTTTTGTGACCAATTTCTGTCGATTTGTTTGTTGTCCCAAAGCGTTACAAAAAGCCCCACTTTTTCGATGGGGCAAATGGCCAACACTTGACCGAGAATTTTGTGCAATTCCTGACCCTGATCACTATTTGCTGCCACCAGAATACAAAGGGGTCCAGTCCAGTCGGCATTTTCATCCAACTGAGTTGCTTGATATATGCGTTCGGATATAATTGGAATGTACGACCAGGATTTGCCACACTTCTCATGACCAATCACAATCATCGAGTGACCACAAGCCAAATGAGGCCAGGCAAACCGCTGGACATTTTGGGCCTGGTTTTGGCAAAAATTCCAATTCTTGCATGGACAATCTAATAGCGCTGCTAATGCCAGGCACGCCCATTA
The DNA here is from genome assembly GCA_035045865.1 of Drosophila austrosaltans. Lineage (NCBI taxonomy): Eukaryota > Metazoa > Arthropoda > Insecta > Diptera > Drosophilidae > Drosophila > Drosophila austrosaltans. The sequence continues at coordinate 8,082 of JAWNOQ010000136.1, forward strand.
TAGAAATACATGATAATAGAAAGGGGATAGTACTCCAAGCTATAATGCCTAAATTTGTATAGTATCGACCCGTCAAATTGTGTTCCTTACGAAGCCACATCATCTTTTGGTTTGCTTTCCAACTGGTTGTTGACTTCCGGGTCAATGTGTGATTCGGTGTCACAAATCTCAGAAAGATGGATACTACTGGCGGGTTCCACGAATACATTCCGATATTCCTTCTGCTCTCTGTCTAGGTGACACATAAGACATAGAAACTCACATTCCGAATTTACTTGGCGTGTAAAACTTTCCGCTGGTATCTCGTTGGGAATTTAAGAAATCAATTCTTTGCGAGAGCTTCTGGGGCAATAGATCAATATTAATTATCAAAAGCTTTTGAACTAACTGCAAGGAATGACATCAAATAAAGTAAATGTGAACAGTATATCCGGCTTCTGAAAGAAAAAACTTACTCCTTCGGGCCGATAATGGCATTACTGCCTCCATTGAGGCATCATCGACCACTAGCAAAATGTTTCATTCACGGCAAGCTTATCAAGCTCCATTCTTTAGCCACTTGCCCTCAACGGATACTTTGCACATCAGTACTGTGCGCATGACATTTAGATCCATTCCCTTCAGTGTAAATGCCAGGTAATCCATGTAAGCTTTAAAACAGATGGGCGAGACATATGTGCACTTTATGCCTTTCTTGACCACTTCAAATTTAATAACTGATGCTTCGAGTTCCTTCGCTTTCGATTCCACATTCCCCGTATCTTTACGGGTGTCGGAAAAGGCTTCCATGATTTTAGCGAGGCGACCTTCGCTACTTCTTGGCATACTATGAAAAAAGGCAAACTTTTAAACGGTGGCAATTTGTTTGAATAGTTACTTTTTAACTTACACAAATTTGCTCATGGTGATGTACAAAAAGAGAACAAATTTTCCGAGTTTTTCAATCAAAGACTGTCCTTGACGGATGATGAAGTCGAATGAAGAAAACATTTTGACGAATGGGAAGCATAAAGTCATTTCTGTCAATGTTATAAATTATTCTAGCGGTGGCACTGTCAAAAGATGCCAGTCCATATTTATCGTTAAGAACAATTTTAAATCACTCAAAATTGCCGGTAATTGTTTCCCTAGGATATTTCAGTGCTGGAAAAATATAAGTGTAGAGCATTCTGTACTGTTAGCTTCTGTAGGATAAGTGTCACTTAAAATTTTATAGGATCTGCTAGATTTTCTAGTATTTCTCATGGGGTACAAAGATAAAAAAGTTATTAAGACTTTGTTTTTCAGGTTATCCATTTGGAACAGATAACTTTTATTTTCAATAGAATATAGAAACTTTATTATAGATTTGACCCCATTTTCTCATCATTCTAATTTAAATTGATACAATATTTATAGATATAACAAAAATAGACCTAGTTTTAGCATTTAAAATTATCAGGTTGACTTTCGATAACAACTTGAACATCAATTTTTTAGAAACAGATGGGCTCCAAAGTAAACAAATAGGCCTTAAGAATATAAAATATCAACTGAACAAATAACAAATAATATAAAACTAATAGGTTAGTACTTCTCCAAACAATGAGGCGAAATCTCCAATACACAAATACTTGGGATTGAAAATTTTGACAACAGATGAGCAATTTTTCTTAGAAATTTTGCTATATAAGGCATAAACTTTCGAGGTGGAAAGTATCATTCACCAAGATGAAGGCAACAAGATCAATTCTAAGCTTTGTTTTATTGTCCTTATGGGTGGCAAATTTGCCTTCAAGTGAGGCTGTAACCTGCACAGCCGATCCAACTGTGGCTGGTTGTATTGACTGCACGAGTGCAGCTAATGTAGCCAATGCCGAGTGTGTGGCCGAGGCTGCTGCAGCCACAACTACCACCCCAGCTGCAACCGAGACCACCACGCCGGCATCGGGAGCAGAAACCACCACTCCGGCGGCAAGTGCCACAACTGAAGCTGGTGCTGCAACCACTACAACTGCAGCCACAGCCACAACCACAACCACTGCTGCATCCCCAAGCGGCGGGGGCAAGAAGAAGACTGTCCGCAAGTGGCGAAGGAAGGTCAAGCGGTCAAGAAATAAGAATAAGAAGGGCAATGGAAACAAGACAAGAAGGACGATCAGAAGAAGGAGGACGCCATCAGCTTAATAAGCCAAGTTTGTGATTGAATGGACAATTTACAAGTGATAAAGGACTGGAGGACAACAAAGTTATATCATTTTTTTAGATTAAGATATTAAAGAAATAAA
>JAWNOQ010000137.1:0-136127 GCA_035045865.1 Drosophila austrosaltans
TATCGAAGTGGATTTCGAATTCGATAAAATAGATTTTGAATTCGAAATGGATTTCGAATTCGATATGGATTTCGATATCGAAATGGATTTCGAATTCGAGAAACAAATCGATATCGAAATAGATTTTGAATTCGAAATGGATTTCGAATTCGATATGGATTTCGATATCGAAGTGGATTTCGAATTCGATAAAATAGATTTTGAATTCGAAATGGATTTCGAATTCGATATGGATTTCGATATCGAAATGGATTTCGATATCAAAATGGATTTCGATATCAAAATGGATTACGAATTCGAAATGGATATCGAATTCGATATGGATTTCGATATCAAAATGGATTTCGAATTCGAAATGGATATCGAATTCGATATGGATTTCGATATCGAAATGGATTTCGAATTCGAGAAACAAATCGATATCGAAATAGATTTTGAATTCGAAATGGATTTCGAATTCGATATGGATTTCGATATCGAAGTGGATTTCGAATTCGATAAAATAGATTTTGAATTCGAAATGGATTTCGAATTCGATATGGATTTCGATATCGAAATGGATTTCGATATCGAAATGGATTTCGATATCAAAATGGATTTCGATATCAAAATGGATTACGAATTCGAAATGGATATCGAATTCGATATGGATTTCGATATCAAAATGGATTTCGAATTCGAAATGGATATCGAATTCGATATGGATTTCGAATTCGATAAAAAAATCGATATCGAAATAGATTTTGAATTCGAAATGGATTTCGAATTCGATATGGATTTCGATATCGAAGTGGATTTCGAATTCGATAAAATAGATTTTGAATTCGAAATGGATTTCGAATTCGATATGGATTTCGATATCGAAATGGATTTCGATATCGAAATGGATTTCGATATCAAAATGGATTTCGATATCAAAATGGATTACGAATTCGAAATGGATATCGAATTCGATATGGATTTCGATATCAAAATGGATTTCGAATTCGAAATGGATATCGAATTCGATATGGATTTCGATATCGAAATGGATTTCGAATTCGAGAAACAAATCGATATCGAAATAGATTTTGAATTCGAAATGGATTTCGAATTCGATATGGATTTCGATATCGAAATGGATTTCGAATTCGAGAAACAAATCGATATCGAAATAGATTTTGAATTCGAAATGGATTTCGAATTTGATAAAAAATTCGATATCGAAATAGATTTTGAATTCGAAATGGATTTCGATATCGAAATGGATTTCGATATCGAAATGGATTTCGATGCATAATGGATTTCGAATTCGATAAAGAATTCGATATCGAAATATATTTTGAATTCGAAATGGATTTCGAATTCGATAAAGAATTCGTTATCAAAATGGATTTTGAATTCGAAATGGATATCGAAGTCGATATGGATTTCGATATCGAAATGGATTTCGAATTCGAGAAAAAAAATCGATATCGAAATAGATTTTAAATTCGAAATGGATTTCGAATTCGATAAAGAATTCGATATCGAAATGGATTTGAATTCGAAATGGATTTCGATATCGAAATGGATTTTGAATTCGAGAAACAAATCGATATCGAAATAGATTTTAAATTCGAAATGGATTTCGAATTCGATAAAGAATACGATATCAAAATGGATTTTGAATTCGAAATGGATATCGAATTCGATATGGATTTCGATATCGAAATGGATTTCGAATTCGAGAAACAAATCGATATCGAAATAGATTTTAAATTCGAAATGGATTTCGAATTCGATAAAGAATTCGATATCAAAATGGATTTGAATTCGAAATAAATTTCGAATTCGATAAAGAATTCGAAATGGTTTTCGAATTCGATAAAGAATTCGATATCGAAATATATTTTGAATTCGAAATGGATTGCGAATTCGATAAAGAATTCGATATCGAAATGGATTTTGAATTCGAAATGGATTTCGATATCGAAATGGATTTGAATTCGAGAAACAAATCGATATCGAAATAGATTTTAAATTCGAAATGGATTTCGAATTCGATAAAGAATTCGATATCAAAATGGATTTTGAATTCGAAATAAATTTCGAATTCGATAAAGAATTCGAAATGGTTTTCGAATTCGATAAAGAATTCGATATCGAAATAGATTTTGAATTCGAAATGGATTTCGAATTCGAAATAGATTTTGAATTCGAAATGGATTTCGAATTCGATAAAGAATTCGAAATGGATTTCGATTTCGATAAAAAAATCGATATCGAAATAGATTTTGAATTCGAAATGGATTTCGAATTCGATATGGATTTTGAATTCGAAATGGATATCGAAGTCGATATGGATTTCGATATCAAAATGGATTTCGAATTCGAAAAGAATGTCGAAATGGATTTCGATATTAAAATGGATTTTGAATTCGAAATGGATATCGAATTCGATATGGATTTCGATATCGAAATGGATTTCGAATTCGAGAAAAAAAATCGATATCGAAATATCGATATCGAAATGGATTTCGATATCAAAATGGATTTCGAATTCCATTTCGAATTCGATATCGAAATAGATTTTGAATTCGAAGTGGATTTCGATATCAAAATGGATTTTGAATTCGAAATGGATATCGAATTCAAAATGGATATCGAATTCGAAATGGATATCGAATTCGAAATGGATATCGAATTCGAAATGAATGTCGAAATGGATTTCGATATCAAAATGGATTTTGAATTCGAAATGGATATCGAACTCGATATGGATTTCGATATCAAAATGGATTTCGAATTCGAAAAGAATGTCGAAATGGATTTCGATATTAAAATGGATTTTGAATTCGAAATGGATATCGAATTCGATATGGATTTCGTTATCGAAATGGATTTCGAATTCGAGAAAAAAATCGATATCGAAATATCGATATCGAAATGGATTTCGATATTGAAATGGATTTCGAATTCGATAAAGAATTCGATATGGAAATAGATTTTGAATTCGAAGTGGATTTCGATATCAAAATGGATTTTGAATTCGAAATGGATATCGAATTCAAAATGGATATCGAATTCGAAATGGATATCGAATTCGAAATGGATATCGAATTCGAAATGGATGTCGAATTCGAAATGGATTTCGATATCAAAATGGATTTCGAAATCCATTTCGAATTCGATATCGAAATAGAATTTGAATTCGAAATGGATTTCGATATCAAAATGGATCTCGAATTCGAAATGGATATCGAATTCGAAATGGATTTCGATATCAAAATGGATTTTGAATTCGAAATGGATATCGAATTCGATATGGATTTCGATATCGAAATGGATTTCGAATTCGAGAAAAAAAATCGATATCGAAATAGATTTTGAATTCGAAATGGATTTCGAATTCGATAAAGAATTCGATATCAAAATGGATTTTGAATTCGAAATGGATTTCGAATTCGATAAAGAATTCTATATCGAAATAGATTTTGAATTCGAAATGGATTTCGAATTCGATATGGATTTCGATATCGAAGTGGATTTCGAATTCGATAAAAAAATCGAAATCGAAATAGATTTTGAATCCGAAATGGATTTCGAATTCGATATGGATTTCGATATCAAAATGGATTTTGAATTCGAAATGGATATCGAATTCGATATGGATTTCGATATCGAAATAGATTTGAATTCGAAATGGATTTCGAATTCGATAAAGAATTCGATATCGAAATAGATTTTGAATTCGAAATGGATTTCGAATTCGATATGGATTTTGAATTCGAAATGGATATCGAAGTCGATATGGATTTCGATATCAAATCGAATTCGAATTATTATCGAATTCGATAAAGAATTCGATATCGAAATATATTTTGAATTCGAAATGGATTGCGAATTCGATAAAGAATTCGATATCGAAATGGATTTTGAATTCGAAATGGATTTCGATATCGAAATGGATTTGAATTCGAGAAACAAATCGATATCGAAATAGATTTTAAATTCGAAATGGATTTCGAATTCGATAAAGAATACGATATCAAAATGGATTTTGAATTCGAAATGGATATCGAATTCGATATGGATTTCGATATCGAAATGGATTTTGAATTCGAGAAACAAATCGATATCGAAATAGATTTTGAATTCGAAATGGATTTCGAATTCGATATGGATTTCGAATTCGAAATGGATATCGAAGTCGATATGGATTTCGATATCAAAATGGATTTCGAATTCGAAAAGAATGTCGAAATGGATTTCGATATTAAAATGGATTTTGAATTCGAAATGGATATCGAATTCGATATGGATTTCGATATCGAAATGGATTTCGAATTCGAGAAAAAAAATCGATATCGAAATATCGATATCGAAATGGATTTCGATATCAAAATGGATTTCGAATTCCATTTCGAATTCGATATCGAAATAGATTTTGAATTCGAAATGGATTTCGATATCAAAATGGATTTTGAATTCGAAATGGATATCGAATTCAAAATGGATATCGAATTCGAAATGGATATCGAATTCGAAATGGATATCGAATTCGAAATGGATGTCGAATTCGAAATGGATTTCGATATCAAAATGGATTTCGAAATCCATTTCGAATTCGATATCGAAATAGAATTTGAATTCGAAATGGATTTCGATATCAAAATGGATCTCGAATTCGAAATGGATATCGAATTCGAAATGGATTTCGATATCAAAATGGATTTTGAATTCGAAATGGATATCGAATTCGATATGGATTTCGATATCGAAATGGATTTCGAATTCGAGAAAAAAAATCGATATCGAAATAGATTTTGAATTCGAAATGGATTTCGAATTCGATAAAGAATTCGATATCAAATTGGATTTTGAATTCGAAATGGATTTCGAATTCGATAAAGAATTCTATATCGAAATAGATTTTGAATTCGAAATGGATTTCGAATTCGATATGGATTTCGATATCGAAGTGGATTTCGAATTCGATAAAAAAATCGAAATCGAAATAGATTTTGAATCCGAAATGGATTTCGAATTCGATATGGATTTCGATATCAAAATGGATTTTGAATTCGAAATGGATATCGAATTCGATATGGATTTCGATATCGAAATAGATTTTGAATTCGAAATGGATTTCGAATTCGATAAAGAATTCGATATCGAAATAGATTTTGAATTCGAAATGGATTTCGAATTCGATATGGATTTTGAATTCGAAATGGATATCGAAGTCGATATGGATTTCGATATCAAATCGAATTCGAATTATTATCGAATTCGATAAAGAATTCGATATCGAAATATATTTTGAATTCGAAATGGATTGCGAATTCGATAAAGAATTCGATATCGAAATGGATTTTGAATTCGAAATGGATTTCGATATCGAAATGGATTTTGAATTCGAGAAACAAATCGATATCGAAATAGATTTTAAATTCGAAATGGATTTCGAATTCGATAAAGAATACGATATCAAAATGGATTTTGAATTCGAAATGGATATCGAATTCGATAAAGAATTCGAAATGGTTTTCGAATTCGATAAAGAATTCGATATCGAAATAGATTTTGAATTCGAAATGGATTTCGAATTCGATATGGATTTCGATATCAAAATGGATTTTGAATTCGAAATGGATATCGAATTCGATATGGATTTCGATATCGAAATAGATTTTGAATTCGAAATGGATTGCGAATTCGATAAAGAATTCGATATCGAAATGGATTTTGAATTCGAAATGGATTTCGATATCGAAATGGATTTTGAATTCGAGAAACAAATCGATATCGAAATAGATTTTAAATTCGAAATGGATTTCGAATTCGATAAAGAATACGATATCAAAATGGATTTTGAATTCGAAATGGATATCGAATTCGATATGGATTTCGATATCGAAATGGATTTCGAATTCGAGAAACAAATCGATATCGAAATAGATTTTAAATTCGAAATGGATTTCGAATTCGATAAAGAATTCGATATCAAAATGGATTTTGAATTCGAAATAAATTTCGAATTCGATAAAGAATTCGAAATGGTTTTCGAATTCGATAAAGAATTCGATATCGAAATATATTTTGAATTCGAAATGGATTGCGAATTCGATAAAGAATTCGATATCGAAATAGATTTTGAATTCGAAATGGATTTCGATATCGAAATGGATTTCGAATTCGAGAAACAAATCGATATCGAAATAGATTTTAAATTCGAAATGGATTTCGAATTCGATAAAGAATTCGATATCAAAATGGATTTTGAATTCGAAATAAATTTCGAATTCGATAAAGAATTCGAAATGGTTTTCGAATTCGATAAAGAATTCGATATCGAAATATATTTTGAATTCGAAATGGATTGCGAATTCGATAAAGAATTCGATATCGAAATGGATTTTGAATTCGAAATGGATTTCGATATCGAAATGGATTTTGAATTCGAGAAACAAATCGATATCGAAATAGATTTTAAATTCGAAATGGATTTCGAATTCGATAAAGAATATCGATATCAAAATGGATTTTGAATTCGAAATGGATATCGAATTCGATATGGATTTCGATATCGAAATGGATTTCGAATTCGAGAAACAAATCGATATCGAAATAGATTTTAAATTCGAAATGGATTTCGAATTCGATAAAGAATTCGATATCAAAATGGATTTTGAATTCGAAATAAATTTCGAATTCGATAAAGAATTCGAAATGGTTTTCGAATTCGATAAAGAATTCGATATCGAAATATATTTTGAATTCGAAATGGATTGCGAATTCGATAAAGAATTCGATATCGAAATGGATTTTGAATTCGAAATGGATTTCGATATCGAAATGGATTTTGAATTCGAGAAACAAATCGATATCGAAATAGATTTTAAATTCGAAATGGATTTCGAATTCGATAAAGAATTCGATATCGAAATAGATTTTGAATTCGAAATGGATTTCGAATTCGATAAAGAATTCGAAATGGATTTCGATTTCGATAAAAAAATCGATATCGAAATAGATTTTGAATTCGAAATGGATTTCGAATTCGATATGGATTTCGATATCAAAATGGATTTCGAATTCGAAATGGATATCGAATTCGATATGGATTTCGATACCGAAATGGATTTCGAATTCGAGAAACAAATCGATATCGAAATAGATTTTAAATTCGAAATGGATTTCGAATTCGATAAAAAATTCGATATCGAAATAGATTTTGAATTCGAAATGGATTTCGGATTCGATATGGATTTCGATATCAAAATGGATTTCGAATTCGATAAAGAATTCGAAATGGATTTCGAATTCGATAAAGAATTCGATATCGAAATATATTTTGAATTCGAAATGGATTTCGAATTCGATAAAGAATTCGATATCGAAATAGATTTTGAATTCGAAATGGATTTCGAATTCGATATGGATTTCGATATCGAAATGGATTTACGATATCGAAATGGATTTCGAATTCGAAATGGATATCGAATTCGATATGGATTTCGATATCGAAATGGATTTCGAATTCGAGAAACAAATCGATATCGAAATAGATTTTAAATTCGAAATGGATTTCGAATTCGATAAAGAATTCGATATCAAAATGGATTTTGAATTCGAAATGGATATCGAATTCGAAATGGATTTCGATATCGAAATGGATATCAAATATGATTTTGAATTCTATATCAAAATGGATTTTGAATTCGAAATGGATATCGAATTCGATAAAGAATACGATATCAAAATGGATTCTGAATTCGAAATGGATATCGAATTCGATATGGATTTCGATATCGAATTGGATTTCGAATTCGAGAAACAAATCGATATCGAAATAGATTTTAAATTCGAAATGGATTTCGAATTCGATAAAGAATTCGATATCAAAATGGATTTTGAATTCGAAATGGATTTCGAATTTGATAAAAAATTCGATTTCAAAATGGATTTCGAATTCGAAATGGATTTCGAATTCGATATGGATTTCGATATCGAAATGGATTTCGAATTCGAGAAAAAAATCGATATCGAAATAGATTTTGAATTCGAAATGGATTTCGAATTCGATAAAGAATTCGATATCGAAATATATTTTGAATTCGAAATGGATTTCGAATTCGATAAAGAATTCGATATCAAAATGGATTTTGAATTCGAAATGGATATCGAATTCGATATGGATTTCGATATCGAAAGTGGATTTCGAATTCGATAAACAAATCGATATCGAAATAGATTTTGAATTCGAAATGGATTTCGAATTCGATAAAGAATTCGATATCGAAATAGATTTTGAATTCGAAATGGATTTCGAATTCGATAAAGAATTCGATATCAAAATGGATTTTGAATTCGAAATGGATTTCGAATTCGATATGGATTTCGATATCGAAATGGATTTCGATATCGAAATGGATTTCGAATTCGATAAAGAATTCGATATCGAAATAGATTTTGAATTCGAAATGGATTTCGAATTCGATAAAGAATTCGAAATGGATTTCGAATTCGATAAAGAATTCGATATCGAAATAGATTTTGAATTCGAAATGGATTTCGAATTCGAAATGGATTTCGAATTCGAAATGGATTTCGATATCGAAATGGATTTCGAATTCGAGAAACAAATCGATATCGAAATAGATTTTGAATTCGAAATGGATTTCGAATTCGATAAAGAATATCGATATCGAAATGGATTTTGAATTCGAAATGGATATCGAATTCGATATGGATTTCGATATCGAAATGGATTTCGAATTCTATAAAAATTCGATATCGAAATAGATTTTGAATTCGAAATGGATTTCGAATTCGATATGGATTTCGATATCGAAATGGATTTACGATATCGAAATGGATTTCGAATTCGAAATGGATATCGAATTCGATATGGATTTCGATATCGAAATGGATTTCGAATTCGAGAAAGAAATCGATATCGAAATAGATTTTGAATTCGAAATGGATTTCGAATTCGATAAAGAATTCGATATCGAAATGGATTTTGAATTCGAAATGGATATCGAATTCGAAATGGATTTCGAATTCGATAATGAATTCGATATCAAAATGGATTTTGAATTCGAAATGGATATCGAATTCGAAATGGATTTCGAATTCGATATAGAATTCGTTATCAAAATGGATTTGAATTTGAAATGGATATCGAATTCGATATGGATTTCGATATCGAAATGGATTTCGAATTCGAGAAACAAATCGATATCGAAATGGATTTTGAATTCGAAATGGATTTCGAATTCGATAAAGAATTCGATATCAAAATGGATTCTGAATTCGAAATGGATATCGAATTCGATATGGATTTCGATATCGAAGTGGATTTCGAATTCGATAAAAAATTCGATATCGAAATAGATTTTGAATTCGAAATGGATTTCGAATTCGATATGGATTTCGATATCGAAATGGATTTCGATATCAAAATGGATTTCGAATTCGAAATGGATATCGAATTCGATATGGATTTCGATATCGAAATGGATTTCGAATTCGATAAAGAATTCGATATCGAAATATATTTTGAATTCGAAATGGATTTCGAATTCGATAAAGAATTCGATATCAAAATGGATTTTGAATTCGAAATGGATATCGAATTCGATATGGATTTCGATATCGAAATGGATTTCGAATTCGATAAACAAATCGATATCGAAATAGATTTTAAATTCGAAATGGATTTCGAATTCGATAAAGAATTCGATATCAAAATGGATTTTGAATTCGAAATGGATTTCGAATTCGATATGGATTTCGATATCGAAATGGATTTCGAATTCGAGAAACAAATCGATATCGAAATAGATTTTGAATTCGAAATGGATTTCGAATTCGATAAAGAATTCGATATCAAAATGGATTTTGAATTCGAAATGGATATCGAATTCGATATGGATTTCGATATCGAAATGGATTTCGAATTCGAGAAACAAATCGATATCGAAATAGATTTTAAATTCGAAATGGATTTCGAATTCGATAAAGAATTCGATATCGAAATGGATTTTGAATTCGAAATGGATTTCGAATTCGATATGGATTTCGATATCGAAATGGATTTCGAATTCGATAAAAAATTCGATATCGAAATAGATTTTGAATTCGAAATGGATTTCGAATTCGATAAAGAATTCGATATCAAAATGGATTTTGAATTCGAATTGGATATCGAATTCGAAATGGATATCGAATTCGAAATGGATTTCGAATTTGATAAAAAATTCGATATCAAAATGGATTTTGAATTCGAAATGGATATCGAATTCGAAATGGATTTCGATATCGAAATGGATTTCGAATTCGATAAAGAATTCGATATCGAAATAGATTTTGAATTCGAAATGGATTTCGAATTCGATAAAGAATTCGATATCGAAATGGATTTTGAATTCGAAATGGATATCGAATTCGATATGGATTTCGATATCGAAATGGATTTCGAATTCGAAATGGATGTCGAATTCGATATGGATTTCGATATCGAAATGGATTTCGAATTCGAGAAACAAATCGATATCGAAATAGATTTTAAATTCGAAATGGATTTCGAATTCGATAAAGAATTCGATATCGAAATAGATTTTGAATTCGAATTGGATTTCGAATTCGATATGGATTTCGATATCGAAATGGATTTCGAATTCGAGAAACAAATCGATATCGAAATTGATTTTAAATTCGAAATGGATTTCGAATTCGATAAAGAATTCGATATCAAAATGGATTTTGAATTCGAAATGGATATCGAATTCGAAATGGATTTCGAATTTGATAAAAAATTCGATATCAAAATGGATTTTGAATTCGAAATGGATATCGAATTCGAAATGGATTTCGAATTCGATAAAGAATTCGATATCGAAATATATTTTGAATTCGAAATGGATTTCGAATTCGATAAAGAATTCGTTATCAAAATGGATTTTGAATTTGAAAGGGATTTCGAATTTGATAAAAAATTCGATTTCGAAATGGATTTTGAATTCGAAATGGATATCGAAGTCGATATGGATTTCGATATCGAAATGGATTTCGAATTCGAGAAAAAAATCGATATCGAAATAGATTTTAAATTCGAAATGGATTTCGAATTCGATAAAGATTTCGATACCAAAATGGATTTCGAATTCGAAATGGATATCGAATTCGAAATGGATTTCGATATCAAAATGGATTTCGATTTCGAAATGGATATCGAATTCGATATGGATTTCGATATCGAAATGGATTTCGAATTCGATAAAAAATTCGATATCGAAATAGATTTTGAATTCGAAATGGATTTCGAATTCGATAAAGAATTCGATATCGAAATGGATTTGAATTCGAAATGGATATCGAATTCGAAATGGATTTCGAATTTGATTAAAAATTCGATATCAAAATGGATTTCGAATTTGATAAAGAATTCGATATCAAAATGGATTTTGAATTCGAAATGGATATCGAATTCGAAATGGATTTCGAATTCGATAAAGAATTCGATATCGAAATAGATTTTGAATTCGAAATGGATTTCGAATTCGATATGGATTTCGATATCGAAATGGATTTCGATACCAAAATGGATTTCGAATTCGATAAAGAATTTGATATCAAAATAGATTTTGAATTCGAAATGGATTTCGAATTCGATAAAGAATTCGATATCGAAATAGATTTTGAATTCGAAATGGATTACGAATTCGATATGGATTTCGATATCGAAATGGATTTTCAATTCGAAATGGATTTTTAACTCGATATGGATTTCGATATCGAAATAAATTTCGAATTCGATATAGATTTCGAACTCGATATAGATTTCGATATCGAAATTCGAAACGGATTGCGTCTTCGAAATGGATTTCGATAACAAAATAGATTTTGAATTCGAAATGGATTACGAATGCGCTATGGACTTCAATTTCGATATGGATTTCGGAATCGAAATGGATTTCAAAATCGATATGGAATCCGAAATCAAAATGGAGTTTGAAATCGAAATAGATTTTAAAATCAACATGGATTTCGAGTTTGCATTTAAAATCGAAATGGTTTTTGAACTCGATATAGCTTTCAATATCGAAATGGATTTCGAATTCAATAAGGATATCGATATCGAAATGGATTTCAAAATCGAAATGGAATTCGATATCGAAATGGAGTTTGAAATCGAAATAGATTTTAAAATCAAAATGGATTTCGAGTTCGCATTTGAAATCGAAATGGTTTTTGAATTCGATATAGATATCAATATCGAAATGGATTTGGAATTCAATAAGGATATCAATATCGAAATGGATTTCAATTTCGATAAGGATATTTTTTTTTTTTTTTTTTTGCGTTTATTTATTTGTTGGATCTCTTATATAGTGTATAAGACTAACAACAATTTCCTAGTTTTATCTTAATCTAATACGTAACCTAGCATCAGAAGGATGCTTCTTTAATCTATGGCCCTGATTATTTGCTAGAGGGTTGGAAGGTCGTTTCGTTGGAGACGAGTTCTATCGCATGCTCGGGTTAATGATTTGGCGAGGGTATTCGGGTGGGCCTGCAGCTTAGCGGTGTACTTTAGCTGTTGTACCTTTATTTCGGTTAGTACACTAGGAATATGTAGGTCTTTCTGTAAGTTTTCGTTTCTGATATACCAAGGTGCTCCCGTGATAGTTCTGAGAACCTTGGATTGAGCCCTTTGTATGGTTTCGATGTTGCTCTTGCTTGCGTTTCCCCACAGTGCAGAGCCGTACGTCCAGATGGGTTTTAACACAGAGTTGTAGAGGAGAACTTTGAATTCCAAGCATAGGGGAGATCGAGCGTTGATAAGCCAATGTAGTCCGATTGCTTTAAGCTTTAGTTGCTTTTTCTTGGCTTCGATATGCTTACGCCAAGTTAATCTTCTGTCGAGGTGAACTCCAAGATATACAACATCGTCGGATTGAGGCACTGGCACGTTGTTGAGAGTCAATGATGGGCAGTTTCTTCTATTGAGGGTAAACGTAACGTGCTTACATTTCTGTTCATTTACACGGATGCGCCAATCTGCTAGCCAATTTTCAA
Organism: Drosophila austrosaltans; assembly: GCA_035045865.1. NCBI lineage: Eukaryota > Metazoa > Arthropoda > Insecta > Diptera > Drosophilidae > Drosophila > Drosophila austrosaltans. The sequence goes on from JAWNOQ010000137.1 coordinate 13,051, forward strand.
TTTCCTTTAAGTGGGTTGCCAGTTGCTCTGCAGCTTTGATCGGACATTTGGAGCGGCTAAGGATAGCCGTGTCATCGGCGAAAGTAGATGTGGTGAGTGTAGGGCTTGTTGGTATATCCGCTGTGTATAAAATATATAGTGTTGGACCCAACACGCTGCCTTGAGGTACACCTGCTTTTGATTCAAAGTCATCAGAGGTGAAGCTACTACAACGTACAGCGAATTTTCTGTTGAATAGATAAGATTCCATTAGCCTGTGTGTATATTTTGGAAGCGACGCTTTTATTTTGTATATTAGGCCGTCAAGCCAAACTCGGTCAAAGGCTTGGGCGACGTCGAGAAAAATTGCTGTACAATATTCTTTTTGCTCGAATGCTGTACGGATCTCTGAGGTGATACGGTTGACTTGCTCAATTGTGCCATGCTTTTCACGAAAGCCAAACTGATGATGTGGGATTATATTTTGGTTTACCAGGATTGTATTTATACGGAGTTGTAGGACCTTTTCAAATAGTTTTGAAAGACTTGGCAATAAACTGATGGGTCTGTACGATGATGGCTGTGTTTTGTCTTTTCCGGGTTTTGGGATCATTATGATTACTGATTTTTTCCAACTTATTGGAAAGTGACCAGTTTTTACTATCGCGTTGAAAAGTTTGCAGATGTATCGCACGGCACAGATCGGGAGTTCTCGGATCATTTTCGGGGTTATATTGTCATGGCCGGGCGACTTTCTTGGGTTAAGATAGTTTTTAATAATTGCAGAAATTTCCTCCGCTTGGAATTTCGGTGGCTCGGTTTCCACTGGGGTGCTTAGAGGGGGAAGCTGGAATGAGTTTGTTGACGGGTTTGGCAGAAAAACCGTTTTTAGATGAGCTGCAAAGGTGAGTGCTCTTTCTTCGTCTGAACGGGCCCACTTGCCAGTTGGGCATCGTATAGGTGAAATTATCTCGGTTGGGGCAGTTATGGTTGGGTGAGCTTTCCACAGCGGATATTTGGTGCTGGTGGGGGAAAGCTTCTCGATGTATTGCCGCTGTGCTATTGCTTCTTCTTGTCTAAGCGCTTTTGCTAAGGTTCGGGAAGCTGCCTTTAGGCGATATTTTGCTGCCGGTGATCGGGACATTTGCCATTCTCGCCTGAGTCGTCTTTTCTCTGTTACAAGAAGTTCAATTAGTCGGTTGTTAGACTTGTGTTTTTCCTGGGTGTGGCCAATGTTTGGGGTGGAGATATCAGCTGCTTCAATGAGCATCGACTCTAATGCAGAGGTGCAAAACTCGATGTCTTCTTCGTCGTCCAGTTTGGGATTTAGTTCGATATGGGTGCTTATATATTTCTTAAATCTGAGCCAGTTTATTTTATAATTTGTTAGTCCGAGTGGGTGCTCTGTTACTTGAGGATATGTTAATACAGTGAAAATTACTGGCGAGTGGTCTGATGACAATTCTGCTAGTGACTCTGCCCTTATTAAGTTATGCGTAATTCCCCTGGTGACTGCGAAGTCTATTAGATCTGGGAGCTTACGTGGATCTGTCAATCTGATAAATTTGTTTGCTGGGTTGATGATTGTGTTATATAGCTGTTTGCCTTTTGGATTTACCAGGCGGGATCCCCAATGAGGGTGCTTGGCGTTGTAGTCTCCTGCAGCAATAAATCGTACTCCGAGTGTGTTGAAGAAGTCAGTAAACTCTTTTTCAGAGATTGAGAATCGTGGTGGACAGAACAGTGCAGCCACGGTTGTACTGCCGAAAGTGGTTTGGACACTTATTGAAGTGGAGACAGTGTTTAATTCGGTTTTTGATTAGGATGCCAGTTCCTCCGTGAGCCTTGCCATCTGGGTGATTTGTTGCGTAGAATGCATATTTAGGTATTTGGAAGTTGTTTTTGTTGGTAAGGTGTGTTTCCGATAACAGCATGATATCAATATCATTTGAATCCAGAAACAGTGACAGTTCTTGTTTGTGCTTGGAAATGCCGTTTGCATTCCATAGTCCTATATGTAGTGCTGACATTATTTATTGTTGTCCAAAAGCTTTTGAATGAGCAAGTTTTGGTTCCGCATAAGTTCCTGCATGCAATTTTGCATGAACGTCATGAAGTTTGTCATGTTTTGATTTAGCGAGATCAACAACGTTTCGATCCCGTTGGGTTGCTGGCCGAGTACGGGTGGACTTGGGGCCGCATTGTTTGAGATTGTAGCGGGATTTACAGATGTAGAGGGCTGTGAACTTCCGTTGCGCAGCACGCTTGCAAAAGTTACTCCAGGAGTAGTTGATATTGGGGTCGCTGATGACCTTACAGCTCTTGAGAAGAATATTCCCGGTGTTGTTTGAGAGGGAATTAGTGTCGAGCCCTGGATACGAGCCGTTGATTTCTTTGCGTTGAGGTGGGCCTTGAGTTCCTTATAAACGGGGCATCCTCTGTAGTTCGCTGTGTGATTACCACCACAATTGCCGCATTTCCTTGTATTTGTATTTGATTTGTCATCGGTGCAGACACAATCTTTTTGAGTTTGTCCACAGCCAACGCAAACTGGGCGAAGGCTGCAGAAGGACTTTGTGTGCCCAAACTCCTGGCAATTATGCGGCTCTTCGACAGTAATTCTGCGATGTAGCAGAAGTTGAAGATTGTAAATAGGGTGCACTGTGTTGGGTTTAAGTTTTTTATCACATGTGGGCTGTAACTCCACTTTGAATAGAGGTTGCGGCACTTTATTTCTGTTCAGTATGTTTGAGACGGACTTTACCTCAAAGCCCTTCTCTTCCAATGCTTCAACTATTTCCTGAGTCGGAACCGTTGGTTCAATGCCTCCACCGCTTGAAGGCCTTTGGCACTCTTTAGTTGAAATGTGTAGAAATTCACACTTTCATTTCTAAAGTACTTTTCAATAGTACGATAGAATTCTTCACTTTTGGCTTGAACTTTGGTCTCTTTTATGTTACCCCTATTGAGTGGCGTCACAAAGAAGTGGTTCTGACCAACTAGCGCTACCAATTTCGGCACCAAAGAAGTGCAGTTTGCACCACGGATATAGAATGGTGGTGGCTTGGCTACAGAGGGTTTAATTTGGGAATCTCCTTCTTGAGATTCCGGCTGATTTGCCAATATTTGGAATCTATTGCTCTCCAATGCTTTTTGTTCAACAATGTTGTTTTTCGACATCTTGGGAATGTTGCCCCTTTTTGTCTGAGGGCTAAGCTTTCGCTTGTTTATATTAATGTATCTGTCCATACCAGTCTGAACAGGTGACTTTGGATTCATCGTCACTGGATGGGCAGATTTTGTTGAGGTAGTCTGCTGGACGGTGATCGAAGGTATTGCAGACGTTGCTGCTGTTTGAGTTGTTGTTGGAGCAGTAGCTGCAATTGTTGTTGTTGTGAGCGCGCTAACGGCGGTCGGCGAACCCGATGACCCAATTAACACTTCAGGTGTCAGCGAATTTGACGGTGAAGCGCATTGGGCGCTCCAAGACAAATTGTTGTTGCTGGTTGGTGTAAGCAATTTGCTCGTACTTGCACTTTTGGATTCAGCGCTCGTTGTAGTTGTGGTAGTTGGAGATACTACTGAGAAATACGCATTGTTGCGTTGCACAGAGAGCCGACGCTCGTTTTGTTGGTGAAGAATTTGTTCTTGTAGTTTCTGCTGGCGAGAGTCTAGTGAAGAATGGCCCGAGTTAATCTCTTGACGCGTTGGCATTACTAGTAAATTTAGTTATTTACTAAGTATTGCTTTTTGTAGATACAAATAACAATATAATTATAGTTGGGCGTCTCTGTGGCGACTGAGAGCAATGTCAGTTTGTTGTTTTAGCGTTGTTTTATTGCGCTGACACCGAAGAACTCGCGGAGTGCAATAAAAAGTACGTCCGATCGCGGTGACAGTCAATTATCAATGCTCACACACAATTTAACCGTCATATCGGATATCGAATTCGAAATGGATTTCGAATTTGATAAAAAATTCGATATCAAAATGGATTTTGAATTCGAAATGGATATCGAAGTCGATATGGATTTCGATATCGAAATGGATTTCGAATTCGAGAAAAAAATCGATATCGAAATAGATTTTGAATTCGAAATGGATTTCGAATTCGATAAAGAATTCGATATCAAAATAGATTTTGAATTCGAAATAGATTTCGAATTCGATAAAGAATTCGATATCGAAATAGATTTTGAATTCGAAATGGATATCGAATTCGATATGGATTTCGATATCGAAATGGATTTCGAATTCGAGAAACAAATCGATATCGAAATAGATTTTAAATTCGAAATGGATTTCGAATTCGAATTCGATAAATTTCGAATTCGATAAAGAATGGATTTCGAATTCGATAAAGAATTCGAAATGGATTTCGAATTCGATAAAGAATTCGATATCGAAATAGATTTTGAATTCGAAATAGATTTTGAATTCGAAATGGATTTCGAATTCGATATGGATTTCGATATCGAAGTGGATTTCGATTTCGATAAAAAAATCGATATCGAAATAGATTTTGAATTCGAAATGGATTTCGAATTCGATATGGATTTCGATATCGAAATGGATTTCGATATCAAAATGGATTTCGAATTCGAAATGGATATCGAATTCGATATGGATTTCGATATCGAAATGGATTTCGAATTCGAGAAACAAATCGATATCGAAATAGATTTTAAATTCGAAATGGATTTCGAATTCGATAAAAAATTCGATATCGAAATAGATTTTGAATTCGAAATGGATTTCGGATTCGATATGGATTCCGATATCAAAATGGATTTCGAATTCGATAAAGAATTCGAAATGGATTTCGAATTCGATAAAGAATTCGAAATGGATTTCGAATTCGATAAAGAATTCGATATCGAAATATATTTTGAATTCGAAATGGATTTCGAATTCGATAAAGAATTCGATATCGAAATAGATTTTGAATTCGAAATGGATTTCGAATTCGATATGGATTTCGATATCGAAATGGATTTCGAATTCGAGAAAAAAATCGATATCGAAATAGATTTTGAATTCGAAATGGATTTCGAATTCGATAAAGAATTCGATATCAAAATGGATTTTGAATTCGAAATGGATTTCCAATTCGATAAAGAATTCGATATCGAAATATATTTTGAATTCGAAATGGATTTCGAATTCGATAAAGAATTCGATATCGAAATAGATTCTGATTTCGAAATTTTCGATTTTCGAAATGGATTTCGAATTCGATAAAGAATTCGATATCGAAATATATTTTGAATTCGAAATGGATTTCGAATTCGATAAAGAATTCGATATCGAAATATATTTTGAATTCGAAATGGATTTCGAATTCGATAAAGAATTCGATATCGAAATAGATTTTGAATTCGAAATGGATTTCGAATTCGATATGGATTTCGATATCGAAATGGATTTCGATATCGAAATGGATTTCGATATCAAAATGGATTTCGAATTCGAAATGGATATCGAATTCGAAATGGATTTCGATATCAAAATGGATTTTGACTTCGAAATGGATATCGAATTCGATATGGATTTCGATATCGAAATGGATTTCGAATTCGAGAAAAAAATCGATATCGAAATAGATTTTGAATTCGAAATGGATTTCGAATTCGATAAAGAATTCGATATCAAAATGGATTTTGAATTCGAAATGGATTTCGAATTTGATAAAAAATTCGATATCAAAATGGATTTTGAATTCGAAATGGATATCGAAGTCGATATGGATTTTGATATCGAAATGGATTTCGAATTCGAGAAACAAATCGATATCGAAATAGATTTTGAATTCGAAATGGATTTCGAATTCGATAAAGAATTCGATATCAAAATGGATTTTGAATTCGAAATGGATTTCGAATTCGATATGGATTTCGAATTCGATATGGATTTCGATATCGAAGTGGATTTCGAATTCGATAAAAAAATCGATATCGAAATAGATTTTGAATTCGAAATGGATTTCGAATTCGATATGGATTTCGAATTCGATAAAAAAATCGATATCGAAATAGATTTTGAATTCGAAATGGATTTCGAATTCGATATGGATTTCGATATCGAAGTGGATTTCGAATTCGATAAAATAGATTTTGAATTCGAAATGGATTTCGAATTCGATATGGATTTCGATATCGAAATGGATTTTGATATCGAAATGGATTTCGATATCAAAATGGATTTCGATATCAAAATGGATTACGAATTCGAAATGGATATCGAATTCGATATGGATTTCGATATCAAAATGGATTTCGAATTCGAAATGGATATCGAATTCGATATGGATTTCGATATCGAAATGGATTTCGAATTCGAGAAAGAAATCGATATCGAAATAGATTTTGAATTCGAAATGGATTTCGAATTCGATATGGATTTCGATATCGAAATGGATTTCGAATTCGAGAAACAAATCGATATCGAAATAGATTTTGAATTCGAAATGGATTTCGAATTTGATAAAAAATTCGATATCGAAATAGATTTTGAATTCGAAATGGATTTCGATATCGAAATGGATTTCGATATCGAAATGGATTTCGATGCATAATGGATTTCGAATTCGATAAAGAATTCGATATCGAAATAGATTTTGAATTCGAAATGGATTTCGAATTCGATAAAGAATTCGTTATCAAAATGGATTTTGAATTCGAAATGGATATCGAAGTCGATATGGATTTCGATATCGAAATGGATTTCGAATTCGAGAAAAAAAATCGATATCGAAATAGATTTTAAATTCGAAATGGATTTCGAATTCGATAAAGAATTCGATATCGAAATGGATTTTGAATTCGAAATGGATTTCGATATCGAAATGGATTTTGAATTCGAGAAACAAATCGATATCGAAATAGATTTTGAATTCGAAATGGATTTCGAATTCGATAAAGAATACGATATCAAAATGGATTTTGAATTCGAAATGGATATCGAATTCGATATGGATTTCGATATCGAAATGGATTTCGAATTCGAGAAACAAATCGATATCGAAATAGATTTTAAATTCGAAATGGATTTCGAATTCGATAAAGAATTCGATATCAAAATGGATTTTGAATTCGAAATAAATTTCGAATTCGATAAAGAATTCGAAATGGTTTTCGAATTCGATAAAGAATTCGATATCGAAATATATTTTGAATTCGAAATGGATTGCGAATTCGATAAAGAATTCGATATCGAAATGGATTTTGAATTCGAAATGGATTTCGATATCGAAATGGATTTTGAATTCGAGAAACAAATCGATATCGAAATAGATTTTAAATTCGAAATGGATTTCGAATTCGATAAAGAATTCGATATCAAAATGGATTTTGAATTCGAAATAAATTTCGAATTCGATAAAGAATTCGAAATGGTTTTCGAATTCGATAAAGAATTCGATATCGAAATAGATTTTGAATTCGAAATGGATTTCGAATTCGAAATAGATTTTGAATTCGAAATGGATTTCGAATTCGATAAAGAATTCGAAATGGATTTCGATTTCGATAAAAAAATCGATATCGAAATAGATTTTGAATTCGAAATGGATTTCGAATTCGATATGGATTTTGAATTCGAAATGGATATCGAAGTCGATATGGATTTCGATATCAAAATGGATTTCGAATTCGAAAAGAATGTCGAAATGGATTTCGATATTAAAATGGATTTTGAATTCGAAATGGATATCGAATTCGATATGGATTTCGATATCGAAATGGATTTCGAATTCGAGAAAAAAATCGATATCGAAATATCGATATCGAAATGGATTTCGATATCAAAATGGATTTCGAATTCCATTTCGAATTCGATATCGAAATAGATTTTGAATTCGAAGTGGATTTCGATATCAAAATGGATTTTGAATTCGAAATGGATATCGAATTCAAAATGGATATCGAATTCGAAATGGATATCGAATTCGAAATGGATATCGAATTCGAAATGAATGTCGAAATGGATTTCGATATCAAAATGGATTTTGAATTCGAAATGGATATCGAACTCGATATGGATTTCGATATCAAAATGGATTTCGAATTCGAAAAGAATGTCGAAATGGATTTCGATATTAAAATGGATTTTGAATTCGAAATGGATATCGAATTCGATATGGATTTCGATATCGAAATGGATTTCGAATTCGAGAAAAAAAATCGATATCGAAATATCGATATCGAAATGGATTTCGATATCAAAATGGATTTCGAATTCCATTTCGAATTCGATATCGAAATAGATTTTGAATTCGAAGTGGATTTCGATATCAAAATGGATTTTGAATTCGAAATGGATATCGAATTCAAAATGGATATCGAATTCGAAATGGATATCGAATTCGAAATGGATATCGAATTCGAAATGGATGTCGAATTCGAAATGGATTTCGATATCAAAATGGATTTCGAAATCCATTTCGAATTCGATATCGAAATAGAATTTGAATTCGAAATGGATTTCGATATCAAAATGGATCTCGAATTCGAAATGGATATCGAATTCGAAATGGATTTCGATATCAAAATGGATTTTGAATTCGAAATGGATATCGAATTCGATATGGATTTCGATATCGAAATGGATTTCGAATTCGAGAAAAAAATCGATATCGAAATAGATTTTGAATTCGAAATGGATTTCGAATTCGATAAAGAATTCGATATCAAAATGGATTTTGAATTCGAAATGGATTTCGAATTCGATAAAGAATTCTATATCGAAATAGATTTTGAATTCGAAATGGATTTCGAATTCGATATGGATTTCGATATCGAAGTGGATTTCGAATTCGATAAAAAAATCGAAATCGAAATAGATTTTGAATCCGAAATGGATTTCGAATTCGATATGGATTTCGATATCAAAATGGATTTTGAATTCGAAATGGATATCGAATTCGATATGGATTTCGATATCGAAATAGATTTTGAATTCGAAATGGATTTCGAATTCGATAAAGAATTCGATATCGAAATAGATTTTGAATTCGAAATGGATTTCGAATTCGATATGGATTTTGAATTCGAAATGGATATCGAAGTCGATATGGATTTCGATATCAAATCGAATTCGAATTATTATCGAATTCGATAAAGAATTCGATATCGAAATATATTTTGAATTCGAAATGGATTGCGAATTCGATAAAGAATTCGATATCGAAATGGATTTTGAATTCGAAATGGATTTCGATATCGAAATGGATTTCGAATTCGAGAAACAAATCGATATCGAAATAGATTTTAAATTCGAAATGGATTTCGAATTCGATAAAGAATACGATATCAAAATGGATTTTGAATTCGAAATGGATATCGAATTCGATATGGATTTCGATATCGAAATGGATTTTGAATTCGAGAAACAAATCGATATCGAAATAGATTTTGAATTCGAAATGGATTTCGAATTCGATATGGATTTTGAATTCGAAATGGATATCGAAGTCGATATGGATTTCGATATCAAAATGGATTTCGAATTCGAAAAGAATGTCGAAATGGATTTCGATATTAAAATGGATTTTGAATTCGAAATGGATATCGAATTCGATATGGATTTCGATATCGAAATGGATTTCGAATTCGAGAAAAAAAATCGATATCGAAATATCGATATCGAAATGGATTTCGATATCAAAATGGATTTCGAATTCCATTTCGAATTCGATATCGAAATAGATTTTGAATTCGAAGTGGATTTCGATATCAAAATGGATTTTGAATTCGAAATGGATATCGAATTCAAAATGGATATCGAATTCGAAATGGATATCGAATTCGAAATGGATATCGAATTCGAAATGGATGTCGAATTCGAAATGGATTTCGATATCAAAATGGATTTCGAAATCCATTTCGAATTCGATATCGAAATAGAATTTGAATTCGAAATGGATTTCGATATCAAAATGGATCTCGAATTCGAAATGGATATCGAATTCGAAATGGATTTCGATATCAAAATGGATTTTGAATTCGAAATGGATATCGAATTCGATATGGATTTCGATATCGAAATGGATTTCGAATTCGAGAAAAAAATCGATATCGAAATAGATTTTGAATTCGAAATGGATTTCGAATTCGATAAAGAATTCGATATCAAATTGGATTTGAATTCGAAATGGATTTCGAATTCGATAAAGAATTCTATATCGAAATAGATTTTGAATTCGAAATGGATTTCGAATTCGATATGGATTTCGATATCGAAGTGGATTTCGAATTCGATAAAAAAATCGAAATCGAAATAGATTTTGAATCCGAAATGGATTTCGAATTCGATATGGATTTCGATATCAAAATGGATTTTGAATTCGAAATGGATATCGAATTCGATATGGATTTCGATATCGAAATAGATTTTGAATTCGAAATGGATTTCGAATTCGATAAAGAATTCGATATCGAAATAGATTTTGAATTCGAAATGGATTTCGAATTCGATATGGATTTTGAATTCGAAATGGATATCGAAGTCGATATGGATTTCGATATCAAATCGAATTCGAATTATTATCGAATTCGATAAAGAATTCGATATCGAAATATATTTTGAATTCGAAATGGATTGCGAATTCGATAAAGAATTCGATATCGAAATGGATTTTGAATTCGAAATGGATTTCGATATCGAAATGGATTTCGAATTCGAGAAACAAATCGATATCGAAATAGATTTTAAATTCGAAATGGATTTCGAATTCGATAAAGAATTCGATATCAAAATGGATTTTGAATTCGAAATGGATATCGAATTCGATATGGATTTCGATATCGAAATGGATTTCGAATTCGAGAAACAAATCGATATCGAAATAGATTTTGAATTCGAAATGGATTTCGAATTCGATAAAGAATTCGATATCAAAATGGATTTTGAATTCGAAATAAATTTCGAATTCGATAAAGAATTCGAAATGGATTTCGAATTCGATAAAGAATTCGATATCGAAATATATTTTGAATTCGAAATGGATTTCGAATTCGATAAAGAATTCGATATCGAAATGGATTTTGAATTCGAAATGGATTTCGATATCGAAATGGATTTTGAATTCGAGAAACAAATCGATATCGAAATAGATTTTGAATTCGAAATGGATTTCGAATTCGATAAAGAATTCGATATCAAAATGGATTTTGAATTCGAAATAAATTTCGAATTCGATAAAGAATTCGAAATGGTTTTCGAATTCGATAAAGAATTCGATATCGAAATAGATTTTGAATTCGAAATGGATTTCGAATTCGATAAAGAATTCGAAATGGATTTCGATTTCGATAAAGAATTCGATATCGAAATAGATTTTGAATTCGAAATGGATTTCGAATTCGATATGGATTTCGATATCAAAATGGATTTCGAATTCGAAATGGATATCGAATTCGATATGGATTTCGATATCGAAATGGATTTCGAATTCGAGAAACAAATCGATATCGAAATAGATTTTAAATTCGAAATGGATTTCGAATTCGATAAAGAATTCGATATCGAAATAGATTTTGAATTCGAAATGGATTTCGAATTCGATATGGATTCCGATATCAAAATGGATTTCGAATTCGATAAAGAATTCGAAATGGATTTCGAATTCGATAAAGAATTCGATATCGAAATATATTTTGAATTCGAAATGGATTTCGAATTCGATAAAGAATTCGATATCGAAATAGATTTTGAATTCGAAATGGATTTCGAATTCGATATGGATTTCGATATCGAAAGGGATTTACGATATCAAAATGGATTTCGAATTCGAAATGGATATCGAATTCGATATGGATTTCGATATCGAAATGGATTTCGAATTCGAGAAACAAATCGATATCGAAATAGATTTTGAATTCGAAATGGATTTCGAATTCGATAAAGAATTCGATATCAAAATGGATTTTGAATTCGAAATGGATATCGAATTCGAAATGGATTTCGATATCGAAATGGATATCAAATATGATTTTGAATTATATATCAAAATGGATTTTGAATTCGAAATGGATATCGAATTCGATAAAGAATACGATATCAAAATGGATTCTGAATTCGAAATGGATATCGAATTCGATATGGATTTCGATATCGAAATGGATTTCGAATTCGAGAAACAAATCGATATCGAAATAGATTTTAAATTCGAAATGGATTTTGAATTCGATAAAGAATTCGTTATCAAAATGGATTTTGAATTTGAAAGGGATTTCGAATTTGATAAAAAATTCGATTTCAAAATGGATTTCGAATTCGAAATGGATATCGAAGTCGATATGGATTTCGATATCGAAATGGATTTCGAATTCGAGAAAAAAAATCGATATCGAAATAGATTTTGAATTCGAAATGGATTTCGAATTCGATAAAGAATTTGATATCGAAATATATTTTGAATTCGAAATGGATTTCGAATTCGATAAAGAATTCGATATCAAAATGGATTTTGAATTCGAAATGGATATCGAATTCGATATGGATTTTGATATCGAAACTGATTTCGAATTCGAGAAACAAATCGATATCGAAATAGATTTTAAATTCGAAATGGATTTCGAATTCGATAAAAAATTAGATATCGAAATAGATTTTGAATTCGAAATGGATTTCGAATTCGATATGGATTTCGATATCGAAATGGATTTCGATATCAAAATGGATTTCGAATTCGATAAAGAATTCGATATCGAAATAGATTTTGAATTCGAAATGGATTGCGAATTCGATAAAGAATTCGAAATGGATTTCGAATTCGATAAAGAATTCGATATCGAAATATATTTTGAATTCGAAATGGATTTTGAATTCGAAATGGATTTTGAATTCGAAATGGATTTCGATATCGAAATGGATTTCGAATTCGAGAAACAAATCGATATCGAAATAGATTTTAAATTCGAAATGGATTTCGAATTCGATAAAGAATTCGATATCAAAATGGATTTTGAATTCGAAATGGATATCGAATTCGATATGGATTTCGATATCGAAATGGATTTCGAATTCGATAAAAAAATCGATATCGAAATAGATTTTGAATTCGAAATGGATTTCGAATTCGATATGGATTTCGATATCGAAATGGATTTACGATATCAAAATGGATTTCGAATTCGAAATGGATATCGAATTCGATATGGATTTCGATATCGAAATGGATTTCGAATTCGAGAAACAAATCGATATCGAAATAGATTTTAAATTCGAAATGGATTTTGAATTCGATAAAGAATTCGATATCAAAATGGATTTTGAATTCGAAATGGATATCGAATTCGAAATGGATTTCGAATTCGATAAAGAATTCGTTATCAAAATGGATTTTGAATTTGAAATGGATATCGAATTCGATATGGATTTCGATATCGAAATGGATTTCGAATTCGAGAAACAAATCGATATCGAAATAGATTTTAAATTCGAAATGGATTTCGAATTCGATAAAGAATACGATATCAAAATGGATTCTGAATTCGAAATGGATATCGAATTCGATATGGATTTCGATATCGAAGTGGATTTCGAATTCGATAAAAAAATCGATATCGAAATAGATTTTGAATTCGAAATGGATTTCGAATTCGATATGGATTTCGATATCGAAATGGATTTACGATATCAAAATGGATTTCGAATTCGAAATGGATATCGAATTCGATATGGATTTCGATATCGAAATGGATTTCGAATTCGAGAAACAAATCGATATCGAAATATATTTTGAATTCGAAATGGATTTCGAATTCGATAAAGAATTCGTTATCAAAATGGATTTTGAATTTGAAATGGATATCGAATTCGATATGGATTTCGATATCGAAATGGATTTCGAATTCGAGAAACAAATCGATATCGAAATAGATTTTGAATTCGAAATGGATTTCGAATTCGATAAAGAATTCGATATCAAAATGGATTTTGAATTCGAAATGGATATCGAATTCGATATGGATTTCGATATCGAAATGGATTTCGAATTCGAGAAACAAATCGATATCGAAATAGATTTTAAATTCGAAATGGATTTCGAATTCGATAAAGAATTCGATATCAAAATGGATTTTGAATTCGAAATGGATATCGAATTCGATATGGATTTCGATATCGAAATGGATTTCGAATTCGAGAAACAAATCGATATCGAAATAGATTTTAAATTCGAAATGGATTTCGAATTCGATAAAGAATTCGATATCAAAATGGATTTTGAATTCGAAATGGATATCGAATTCGATATGGATTTCGATATCGAAATGGATTTCGAATTCGAGAAACAAATCGATATCGAAATAGATTTTGAATTCGAAATGGATTTCGAATTCGATAAAGAATTCGATATCAAAATGGATTTTGAATTCGAAATGGATATCGAATTCGAAATGGATATCGAATTCGAAATGGATTTCGAATTTGATAAAAAATTCGATATCAAAATGGATTTTGAATTCGAAATGTATATCGAATTCGAAATGGATTTCGATATCGAAATGGATTTCGAATTCGAGAAACAAATCGATATCGAAATAGATTTTAAATTCGAAATGGATTTCGAATTCGATAAAGAATTCGATATCAAAATGGATTTTGAATTCGAAATGGATATCGAATTCGATATGGATTTCGATATCGAAATGGATTTCGAATTCGAAATGGATGTCGAATTCGATATGGATTTCGATATCGAAATGGATTTCGAATTCGAGAAACAAATCGATATCGAAATAGATTTTAAATTCGAAATGGATTTCGAATTCGATAAAGAATTCGATATCGAAATGGATTTTGAATTCGAATTGGATATCGAATTCGATATGGATTTCGATATCGAAATGGATTTCGAATTCGAGAAACAAATCGATATCGAAATAGATTTTAAATTCGAAATGGATTTCGAATTCGATAAAGAATTCGATATCAAAATGGATTTTGAATTCGAAATGGATATCGAATTCGAAATGGATTTCGAATTTGATAAAGAATTCGATATCAAAATGGATTTTGAATTCGAAATGGATATCGAATTCGAAATGGATTTCGAATTCGATAAAGAATTCGATATCGAAATATATTTTGAATTCGAAATGGATTTCGAATTCGATAAAGAATTCGTTATCAAAATGGATTTTGAATTTGAAAGGGATTTCGAATTTGATAAAAAATTCGATTTCAAAATGGATTTTGAATTCGAAATGGATATCGAAGTCGATATGGATTTCGATATCGAAATGGATTTCGAATTCGAGAAAAAAATCGATATCGAAATAGATTTTAAATTCGAAATGGATTTCGAATTCGATAAAGATTTCGATATCAAAATGGATTTCGAATTCGAAATGGATATCGAATTCGAAATGGATTTCGATATCAAAATGGATTTCGAATTCGAAATGGATATCGAATTCGATATGGATTTCGATATCGAAATGGATTTCGAATTCGAGAAACAAATCGATATCGAAATAGATTTTAAATTCGAAATGGATTTTGAATTCGATAAAGAATTCGATATCAAAATGGATTTTGAATTCGAAATGGATATCGAATTCGAAATGGATTTCGAATTTGATTAAAAATTCGATATCAAAATGGATTTTGAATTTGATAAAAAATTCGATATCAAAATGGATTTTGAATTCGAAATGGATATCGAATTCGAAATGGATTTCGAATTCGATAAAGAATTCGATATCGAAATAGATTTTGAATTCGAAATGGATTTCGAATTCGATAAAGAATTCGATATCAAAATGGATTTTGAATTTGAAATGGATATCGAATTCGATATGGATTTCGATATCGAAATGGATTTCGAATTCGAGAAAAAAATCGATATCGAAATAGATTTTGAATTCGAAATGGATTTCGAATTCGATAAAGAATTCGATATCAAAATGGATTTTGAATTCGAAATGGATATCGAATTCGATATGGATTTCGATATCGAAATGGATTTCGAATTCGAGAAACAAATCGATATCGAAATAGATTTTAAATTCGAAATGGATTTCGAATTCGATAAAGAATTCGATATCAAAATGGATTTTGAATTCGAAATGGATATCGAATTCGATATGGATTTCGATATCGAAATGGATTTCGAATTCGAGAAACAAATCGATATCGAAATAGATTTTGAATTCGAAATGGATTTCGAATTCGATAAAGAATTCGATATCAAAATGGATTTTGAATTCGAAATGGATATCGAATTCGAAATGGATTTCGAATTTGATAAAAAATTCGATATCAAAATGGATTTTGAATTCGAAATGGATATCGAATTCGAAATGGATTTCGAATTCGATAAAGAATTCGATATCGATAAAGAATTCGATATCGAAATATATTTTGAATTCGAAATGGATTTCGAATTCGATAAAGAATTCGTTATCAAAATGGATTTTGAATTCGAAATGGATATCGAATTCGAAATGGATTTCGAATTTGATAAAAAATTCGATTTCAAAATGGATTTCGAATTCGAAATGGATATCGAATTCGATATGGATTTCGATATCGAAATGGATTTCGAATTCGAGAAAAAAAATCGATATCGAAATAGATTTTAAATTCGAAATGGATTTCGAATTCGATAAAGATTTCGATATCAAAATGGATTTCGAATTCGAAATGGATATCGAATTCGAAATGGATTTCGATATCAAAATGGATTTCGAATTCGAAATGCATATCGAATTCGAAAAGGATTTCGATATCAAAATGGATTTTGAATTCGAAATGGATATCGAATTCGAAATGGATTTCGATATCAAAATGGATTTCGAATTCGAAATGGATATCGAATTCGAAATGGATTTCGATATCGAAATATATTTTGAATTCGAAATTGATATCGAATTCGATATGGATTTCGATATCGAAATTGATTTCGAATTCGAGAAACAAATCGATATCGAATTATATTTTGAATTCGAAATGGATTTCGAATTTGATAAAAAATTCGATATCAAAATGGATTTTGAATTCGAAATGGATATCGAAGTCGATATGGATTTCGATATCGAAATGGATTTCAATATCAAAATGGATTTCGAATTAGATAAAGAATTCGAAATGGATTTCGAATTCGATAAAGAATTCCATATCGAAATATATTTTGAATTCGAAATGGATTTCGAATTCGATAAAAAATTAGATGTTGAAATAGATTTTGAATTCGATTAAGAATTCGATAACGAAATTGATTTTGAATTTGAAATGGATTTCGAATTCGATATAGATTTCGATATCGGAATGGATTTCGATATCAAAATAGATTTCGAATTCGATAAAGAATTCGATATTAAAATGGATTTTGAATTCGAAATGGATTTCGAATTCGATATGGATTTCAATATCGAAATGGATTTGGAATTCGATATCGAAATGGATTTCGAGTTCGAAATGGATTTCGATATCAAAATAGATTTCGAATTCGATAAAGAATTCGATATTATAATGGATTTTGAATTCGAAATGGATTTCGAATTCGATAAAAAAATCGATATCGAAATAGATTTTGAATATGGATTTCAATATCGAAATGGATTTGGAATTCGATATCGAAATGGATTTCGAGTTCGAAATGGATTTCGATATCGAAATGGATTTCGAATTCGAGAAAAAAAATCGATATCGAAATAGATTTTAAATTCGAAATGGATTTCGAATTCGATAAAGATTTCGATATCAAAATGGATTTCGAATTCGAAATGGATATCGAATTCGAAATGGATTTCGATATCAAAATGGATTTCGAATTCGAAATGCATATCGAATTCGAAAAGGATTTCGATATCAAAATGGATTTTGAATTCGAAATGGATATCGAATTCGAAATGGATTTCGATATCGAAATTGATTTCGAATTCGAGAAACAAATCGATATCGAAATATATTTTGAATTCGAAATGGATTTCGAATTTGATAAAAAATTCGATTTCAAAATGGATTTTGAATTCGAAATGGATATCGAATTCGATATGGATTTCGATATCGAAATGGATTTCGAATTCGAAAAAAATTCGATATCGAAATAGATTTTGAATTCGATAAAGAATTCGATATTAAAATGGATTTTGAATTCGAAATGGATTTCGAATTCGATATGGATTTCAATATCGAAATGGATTTGGAATTCGATATCGAAATGGATTTCGAGTTCGAAATGGATTTCGATATCGAAATGGATTTCGAATTCGAGAAAAAAAATCGATATCGAAATAGATTTTAAATTCGAAATGGATTTCGAATTCGATAAAAAATTCGATTTCAAAATGGATTTTGAATTCGAAATGGATTTCGAATTCGATATGGATTTCGATATCGAAATGGATTTCGAATTCGAGAAAAAAACTCGATATCGAAATAGATTTTGAATTCGATAAAGAATTCGATATTAAAATGGATTTTGAATTCGAAATGGATTTCGAATTCGATATGGATTTCAATATCGAAATGGATTTGGAATTCGATATCGAAATGGATTTCGAGTTCGAAATGGATTTCGATATCAAAATGGATTTCGAATTCGAAATGGATATCGAATTCGAAATGGATTTCGATATCAAAATGGATTTCGAATTCGAAACGGATATCGAATTCGAAATGGATTTCGATATCGAAATATATTTTGAATTCGAAATGGATATCGAATTCGATATGGATTTCGATATCGAAATTGATTTCGAATTCGAGAAACAAATCGATATCGAAATATATTTTGAATTCGAAATGGATTTCGAATTTGATAAAAAATTCGATATCAAAATGGATATCGAAGTCGATATGGATTTCGATATCGAAATGGATTTCGATATCAAAATGGATTTCGAATTAGATAAAGAATTCGAAATGGATTTCGAATTCGATAAAGAATTCGATATCGAAATATATTTTGAATTCGAAATGGATTTCGAATTCGATAAAAAATTAGATATCGAAATAGATTTTGAATTCGATTAAGAATTCGATATCGAAATTGATTTTGAATTTGAAATGGATTTCGAATTCGATATAGATTTCGATATTGAAATGGATTTCGATATCAAAATAGATTTCGAATTCGATAAAGAATTCGATATTAAAATGGATTTTGAATTCGAAATGGATTTCGAATTCGATATGGATTTCAATATCGAAATGGATTTGGAATTCGATATCGAAATGGATTTCGAGTTCGAAATGGATTTCGATATCAAAATAGATTTCGAATTCGATAAAGAATTCGATATTATAATGGATTTTGAATTCGAAATGGATTTCGAATTCGATAAAAAAATCGATATCGAAATAGATTTTGAATTCGATAAAGAAATCGATATCGAAATTGATTTTGAATTCGAAATGGATTTCGAATTCGATATGGATTTCAATATCGAAATGGATTTGGAATTCGATTAAGAATTCGATATCGAAATTGATTTTGAATTTGAAATGGATTTCGAATTCGATATAGATTTCGATATCGAAATGGATTTCGATATCAAAATAGATTTCGAATTCGATAAAGAATTCGATATTAAAATGGATTTTGAATTCGAAATGGATTTCGAATTCGATATGGATTTCAATATCGAAATGGATTTGGAATTCGATATCGAAATGGAATTCGAGTTCGAAATGGATTTCGATGTCAAAATAGATTTCGAATTTGATAAAGAATTCGATATTAAAATGGATTTTGAATTCGAAATGGATTTCAAATTCGATAAAAAAATCGATATCGAAATAGATTTTGAATTCGATTAAGAATTCGATATCGAAATTGATTTTGAATTTGAAATGGATTTCGAATTCGATATAGATTTCGATATCGAAATGGATTTCGATATCAAAATAGATTTCGAATTCGATAAAGAATTCGATATCAAAATGGATTTTGAATTCGAAATGGATTTCGAATTCGATAAAAATCGATATCGAAATAGATTTTGAATTCGATAAAGAATTCGATATCGAAATTGATTTTGAATTCGAAATGGATTTCGAATTCGATATGGATTTCGAATTCGATAAAAAAATCGATATCGAAATAGATTTTGAATTCGATAAAGAATTCGATATCGAAATTGATTTTGAATTCGAAATGGATATCGAATTCGATATGGATTTCGATATCGAAATGGATTTCGAATTCGAGAAACAAATCGATATCGAAATAGATTTTAAATTCGAAATGGATTTCGAATTCGATAAAAAATTAGATATCGAAATAGATTTTGAATTCGATTAAGAATTCGATATCGAAATTGATTTTGAATTTGAAATGGATTTCGAATTCGATATAGATTTCGATATCGAAATGGATTTCGATATCAAAATAGATTTCGAATTCGATAAAGAATTCGATATTAAAATGGATTTTGAATTCGAAATGGATTTCGACTTCGATATAAATTCGATATCGAAATGGATTTTGAATTCGATAAAGAATTCGATATCGAAATTGATTTTGAATTCGAAATGGATTTCGAGATCGATATGGATTTCGATATCGAAGTGGATTTCGAATTCGATAAAGAATTCGATATCGAAATAGATTTTGAATTCGATAAAAAATTCGATATCGAAATTGATTTTGAATTCGAAATGGATTTCGAATTCGATATGGATTTCAATATCGAAATGGATTTGAATTCGATATCGAAATGGAGTTCGAAATCGAAATAGATTTTGAAATCAAAATGGATTTCGAATTCGATATGGATTTTTATCGATATGGATTTCGATATCAAAATGGATTTCGAATTCAATAAGGCTTTTGAATACGAAATGGATTTTGAACTCGATATGGATTTCGATATCGAAATGGAGTTTGAATTCGAGAAAAAAAATCGATATCGAAATTGATTTTGAATTCGAAATGGATTTCGAATTCGATAAAGAATTCGATATCAAAATGGATTTTGAATTCGAAATGGATTTCGAATTCGATAAAGAATTCGATATCGATATAGATTTTGAATTCGAAATGGATTTCGAATTCGATAAAGAATTCGATATCGAAATAGATTTTGAATTCGAAATGGATTTCGAATTCGATTATGGATTTCGATATCGAAGTGGATTTCGAATTCGATAAAAAAATCGATATCGAAATAGATTTTGAATTCGAAATGGATTTCGAATTCGATATGGATTTCGATATCGAAATGGATTTCGATATCAAAATGGATTTCGAATTCGAAATGGATATCGAATTCGAAATGGATTTCGATATCAAAATGGATTTCGAATTCGATAAAGAATTCGAAATGGATTTCGAATTCGATAAAGAATTCGAAATGGATTTCGAATTCGATAAAGAAATAGATTTTGAATTCGAAATGGATTTCGAATTCGATATGGATTTCGATATCGAAGTGGATTTCGAATTCGATAAAAAATCGATATCGAAATAGATTTTGAATTCGAAATGGATTTCGAATTCGATATGGATTTCGATATCGAAATGGATTTCGATATCAAAATGGATTTCGAATTCGAAATGGATATCGAATTCGAAATGGATTTCGATATCAAAATGGATTTCGAATTCGATAAAGAATTCGAAATGGATTTCGAATTCGATAAAGAATTCGAAATGGATTTCGAATTCGATAAAGAATTCGAAATGGATTTCGAATTCGATAAAGAAATAGATTTTGAATTCGAAATGGATTTCGAATTCGAAATGGATTTCGATATCGAAATATATTTTGAATTCGAAATTGATATCGAATTCGATATGGATTTCGATATCGAAATTGATTTCGAATTCGAGAAACAAATCGATATCGAAATATATTTTGAATTCGAAATGGATTTCGAATTTGATAAAAAATTCGATATCAAAATGGATATCGAAGTCGATATGGATTTCGATATCCATATATAAGATTTTGAATTCGATAAAGAATTCGATATCGAAATTGATTTTGAATTCGAAATGGATTTCGAATTCGATATGTATTTCGAATTCGATAAAAAAATCGATATCGAAATAGATTTTGAATTCGAAATGGATTTCGAATTCGATATGGATTTCGATATTCGAATTCGAAATCCACTTCGATATCGAAATCCATAACGAATTCGAAATCCATTTCGAATTCAAAATCTATTTCGATATCGAATTCTTTACCGAACTCGAAACCCATTTCGAATTCAAAATCTATATCGATATCGAATTCTTTATCGAATTCGAAATCCATTTCGAATTCAAATCCATTTGATATCAATTCTTTATCGAATTCGAAATCCATTTCGAATTCAAAATCAATTTCGATATCGATTTTTTTTCTCGAATTCAAACTCCATTTCGATATCGAAATCCATATCGAGTTCAAAATCCATTTCTTATTCAAAAGCCTTATTGAATTCGAAATCCATTTGATATCGAAATCCATATCGATAAAAATCCATATCGAATTCGAAATCCATTTTTGATTTTAAAATCTATTTCGATTTCAAACTCCATTTCGATTTCGAATTCCATTTCGATTTCGAAATCCATTTCGAATTCAAAATCAATTTCGATATCGAATTCTTTATCGAATTCAAAATCTATTTCGATATCGATTTTTTTATCGAATTCGAAATCCACTTCGATATCGAAATCCATATCGAATTCGAAATCCATTTCGAATTCAAAATCAATTTCGATATCGAATTCTTTATCGAATTCAAAATCTATTTCGATATCGATTTTTATCGAAGTCGAAATCCATTTCGAATTCAAAATCCATTTCAATATCGAATTCTTTATCGAATTCGAAATCTATTTTAATATCGAAATCCATTTCGATATCGAAAACCATATCGACTTCGAAATCCATTTCGAATTCAAAATCAATTTCGATATCGAATTCTTAATCGAATTCGAAATCGATTTCGATATCTAAATTTTATCGAATTCGAAATCCATTTCGAATTTAAAATCTATTTCGATATCGATTTGTTTCTCGAATTCGAAATCCATTCGATATCGAAATCCATATCGAATTCGATATCCATTTCGAATTCAAAATCAATTTCGATATCGAATTCTTTATCGAATTCAAAATCTATTTCGATATCGATTTTTTATCGAATTCGAAATCCATATCGAATTCGAAATCCATTTCGAATTCAAAATCAATTTCGATATCGAATTCTTTTTATCGAATTCAGAAATCTATTTCGATATCGATTTTTATCGAATTCGAAATCCATTTCGAATTCAAAATCCATTTTAATATCGAATTCTTTATCGAATTCGAAATCTATTTTGATATCGAAATCCATTTCGATATCGAAATCTATATCGAATTCGAAATCCATTTCGAATTCAAAATCAATTTCGATATCGAATTCTTTATCGAATTCAAAATCTATTTCGATATCGAAATTTATTTATCGAATTCGAAATCCATTTCGAATTCAAAATCCATTCGAATATCGAATTCTTTATCGAATTCGAAATCTATTTCGATATCGAAATCCATTTCGATATCGAAATCTATATCGAATTCGAAATCCATTTCAAATTCAAAATCAATTTCGATATCGAATTCTTAATCGAATTCAAAATCTATTTCGATATCGATTTTATCGAATTTGAAATCCATTTCGAATTCAAAATCCATTTTAATATCGAATTCTTTATCGAATTCGAAATCTATTTTGACATCGAAATCCATTTCGAACTCGAATTCCATTCGATATCGAATTCCAAATCCATTCGATATTCGAAATCCATATCGAATTCGAAATCCATTTCGAATTCAAAATCCATTTTAATATCGAATATCGTTTATCGAATTCGAAATCTATTTTGATATCGAAATCCATTTCGATATCGAAATCTATATCGAATTCGAAATCCATTTCAAATTCAAAATCAATTTCGATATCGAATTCTTATATCGAATTCGAAATCCATTTCGATATTGAAATCCATATCGAATTCGAAATCCATTTCGAATTCAAAATCAATTCGATATCGATTTCGTTTATCGAATTCAAAATCTATTTCGATATCGATTTTTTTTATCGAATTCGAAATCCATTTCGAATTCAAAATCCATTATAATATCGAATTCGTTTATCGAATTCGAAATCTATTTTGATATCGAAATCCATTTCGAACTCGAAATCCATTTCGATATCGAATTCCAAATCGATTTCGATATTGAAATCCATATCGAATTCGAAATCCATTTCGAATTCAAAATCCATTTTAATATCGAAATTCTTTATCGAATTCGAAATCTATTTTGATATCGAAATCCATTTCAATATCGAAATCTATATCGAATTCGAAATCCATTTCAAATTCAAAATCAATTTCGATATCGAATTGGCTTAATCGAATTCGAGTGGGGAAATCTATTTCGATATCTAATTTTTTATCGAATTCGAAATCCATTTCGATATTCAAAATATATTTCGATATCGAATTCGTTTATCGAATTCGAAATCGATTTCGAATTTTTATCTGAATTCGAAATCCATTTCGATATCGAAATCCATTTCGATATCGAAATCCATATCGACTTCGAAATCCATTTTGATATCGAATTGTTTATCAAATTCGAAATCCATTTCGAATTCAAAATATATTTCGATATCGATTTGTTTCTCGAATTCGAAATGGATATCGAATTCGAAATGGATTTCGATATCAAAATGGATTTCGAATTAGATAAAAAATTCGAAATGGATTTCGAATTCGATAAAGAATTCGATATCGAAATATATTTTGAATTCGAAATGGATTTCGAATTCGATAAATGGATTTAGATATCGAAATAGATTTCGAATTCGATTAAGAATTCGATATCGAAATTGATTTTGAATTTGAAATGGATTTCGAATTCGATATAGATTTCGATATTGAAATGGATTTCGATATCAAAATAGATTTCGAATTCGATAAAGAATTCGATATTAAAATGGATTTTGAATTCGAAATGGATTTCGAATTCGATAATGGATTTCAATATCGAAATGGATTTGGAATATCGATATCGAAATGGATTTCGAGTTCGAAATGGATTTCGATATCAAAATAGATTTCGAATTCGATAAAGAATTCGATATCTATAATGGATTTTGAATTCGAAATGGATTTCGAATTCGATAAAGAAATCGATATCGAAATAGATTTTGAATTCGATAAAGAATCGATATCGAAATTGATTTTGAATTCGAAATGGATTTCGAATTCGATATGGATTTCAATATCGAAATGGATTTCGAATTCGATTAAAATTCGATATCGAAATTGATTTTGAATTCGAAATGGATTTCGAATTCGATATAGATTTCGATATCGAAATGGATTTCGATATCAAAATAGATTTCGAATTCGATAAAGAATTCGATATTAAAATGGATTTTGAATTCGAAATGGATTTCGAATTCGATATGGATTTCAATATCGAAATGGATTTGGAATTCGATATCGAAATGGAATTCGAGTTCGAAATGGATTTCGATGTCAAAATAGATTTCGAATTTGATAAAGAATTCGATATTAAAATGGATTTTGAATTCGAAATGGATTTCAAATTCGATAAAAAAATCGATATCGAAATAGATTTTGAATTCGATTAAGAATTCGATATCGAAATTGATTTTGAATTTGAAATGGATTTCGAATTCGATATAGATTTCGATATCGAAATGGATTTCGAATATCAAAATAGATTTCGAATTCGATAAAGAATTCGATATTAAAATGGATTTTGAATTCGAAATGGATTTCGAATTCGATAAGAAATCGATATCGAAATGGATTTTGAATTCGATAAAGAATTCGATATCGAAATTGATTTTGAATTCGAAATGGATTTCGAATTCGATATAGATTTCGATATCGAAATGGATTTCGATATCAAAATAGATTTCGAATTCGATAAAGAATTCGATATTAAAATGGATTTTGAATTCGAAATGGATTTCGAATTCGATAAAAAAATCGATATCGAAATAGATTTTGAATTCGATAAAGAATTCGATATCGAAATTGATTTTGAATTCGAAATGGATTTCGAATTCGATATGGATTTCGAATTCGATAAAAAAATCGATATCGAAATAGATTTTGAATTCGATAAAGAATTCGATATCGAAATTGATTTTGAATTCGAAATGGATATCGAATTCGATATGGATTTCGATATCGAAATGGATTTCGAATTCGAGAAACAAATCGATATCGAAATAGATTTTAAATTCGAAATGGATTTCGAATTCGATAAAAAATTAGATATCGAAATAGATTTTGAATTCGATTAAGAATTCGATATCGAAATTGATTTTGAATTTGAAATGGATTTCGAATTCGATATAGATTTCGATATCGAAATGGATTTCGATATCAAAATAGATTTCGAATTCGATAAAGAATTCGATATTAAAATGGATTTTGAATTCGAAATGGATTTCGACTTCGATAAAAAAATCGATATCGAAATAGATTTTGAATTCGATAAAGAATTCGATATCGAAATTGATTTTGAATTCGAAATGGATTTCGAATTCGATATGGATTTCGATATCGAAGTGGATTTCGAATTCGATAAAAAAATCGATATCGAAATAGATTTTGAATTCGATAAAGAATTCGATATCGAAATTGTTTTTGAATTCGAAATGGATTTCGAATTCGATATGGATTTCAATATCGAAATGGATTTGGAATTCGATATCGAAATGGAGTTTGAAATCGAAATAGATTTTAAAATCAAAAATGGATTTCGAATTCGATATGGATTTTTATCGATATGGATTTCGATATCAAAATGGATTTCGAATTCAATAAGGCTTTTGAATAAGAAATGGATTTTGAACTCGATATGGATTTCGATATCGAAATGGAGTTTGAATTCGAGAAAAAAAATCGATATCGAAATTGATTTTGAATTCGAAATGGATTTCGAATTCGATAAAGAATTCGATATCAAAATGGATTTTGAATTCGAAATGGATTTCGAATTCGATAAAGAATTCGATATCGATATAGATTTTGAATTCGAAATGGGTTTCGAGTTCGGTAAAGAATTCGATATCGAAATAGATTTTGAATTCGAAATGGATTTCGAATTCGTTATGGATTTCGATATCGAAGTGGATTTCGAATTCGATAAAAAAATCGATATCGAAATAGATTTTGAATTCGAAATGGATTTCGAATTCGATATGGATTTCGATATCGAAATGGATTTCGATATCAAAATGGATTTCGAATTCGAAATGGATATCGAATTCGAAATGGATTTCGATATCAAAATGGATTTCGAATTCGATAAAGAATTCGAAATGGATTTCGAATTCGATAAAGAATTCGAAATGGATTTCGAATTCGATAAAGAATTCGAAATGGATTTCGAATTCGATAAAGAAATAGATTTTGAATTCGAAATGGATTTCGAATTCGATATGGATTTCGATATCGAAGTGGATTTCGAATTCGATAAAAAAGTCGATATCGAAATAGATTTTGAATTCGAAATGGATTTCGAATTCGAAATGGATATCGAATCCGAAATGGATTTCGATATCAAAATGGATTTCGATATCAAAATGGATTTTGAATTCGAAATGGATTTCGAATTCGATAAAGAATTCGATATCGAAATAGATTTTGAATTCGAAATGGATTTCGAATTCGTTATGGATTTCGATATCGAAATGGATTTCGATATCAAAATAGATTTCGAATTCGATAAAGAATTCGATATTAAAATGGATTTTGAATTCGAAATGGATTTCGAATTCGATAAAAAAATCGATATCGAAATATATTTTGAATTCGATAAAGAATTCGATATCGAAATTGATTTTGAATTCGAAATGGATTTCGAATTCGATATGGATTTCGATATCGAAGTGGATTTCGAATTCGATAAAAAAATCGATATCGAAATAGATTTTGAATTCGATAAAGAATTCGATATCGAAATT
The DNA here is from genome assembly GCA_035045865.1 of Drosophila austrosaltans. Lineage (NCBI taxonomy): Eukaryota > Metazoa > Arthropoda > Insecta > Diptera > Drosophilidae > Drosophila > Drosophila austrosaltans. The sequence goes on from JAWNOQ010000137.1 coordinate 40,981, forward strand.
GATTTTGAATTCGAAATGGATTTCGAATTTGATAAAAAATTCGATATCGAAATAGATTTTGAATTCGATTAAGAATTCGATATCGAAATTGATTTTGAATTTGAAATGGATTTCGAATTCGATATAGATTTCGATATCGAAATGGATTTCGATATCAAAATAGATTTCGAATTCGATATTAAAATGGATTTTGAATTCGAAATGGATTTCGAATTCGATAAAAAAATCGATATCGAAATAGATTTTGAATTCGATAAAGAATTCGATATCGAAATGGATTTCGAATTCGATATGGATTTCGATATCAAAGTGGATTTCGAATTCGATAAAAAAAATCGATATCGAAATAGATTTTGAATTCGATAAAGAATTCGATATCGAAATTGATTTTGAATTCGAAATGGATTTCGAATTCGATATGTATTTCGATATCGAAGTGGATTTCGAATTCGATAAAAAAATCGATATCGAAATAGATTTTGAATTCGATAAAGAATTCGATATCGAAATAGATTTTGAACTCGAAATGGATTTCGAATTCGATATGGATTTCGATATCGAAATGGATTTCGATATCAAAATGGATTTCGAATTCGAAATGGATATCGAATCCGAAATGGATTTCGATATCAAAATGGATTTCGAATTCGAAATGGATATCGAATTCGAAATGGATTTCGAATTTGATAAAAAATTCGATATCGAAATAGATTTTGAATTCGATTAAGAATTCGATATCGAAATTGATTTTGAATTTGAAATGGATTTCGAATTCGATATAGATTTCAATATCGAAATGGATTTCGATATCAAAATAGATTTCGAATTCGATATTAAAATGGATTTTGAATTCGAAATGGATTTCGAATTCGATAAAAAAATCGATATCGAAATAGATTTTGAATTCGATAAAGAATTCGATATCGAAATTGATTTTGAATTCGAAATGGATTTCGAATTCGATATGGATTTCAATATCGAAATGGATTTGGAATTCGGTATGGATTTCAATATCGAAATGGATTTGGAATTCGATATCGAAATGGATTTCGAGTTCGAAATGGAGCTTGAAATCGAAATAGATTTTAAAATCAAAAATGGATTTCGAATTCGATATGGATTTTTATCGATATGGATTTCGATATCAAAATGGATTTCGAATTCAAAAAGGCTTTTGAATTAGAAATTGATTTTGAACTCGATATGGATTTCGATATCGAAATGGAGTTTGAATTCTAGAAAAAAATCGATATCGAAATTGATTTTGAATTCGAAATGGATTTCGAATTCGATAAAGAATTCGATATCAAAATGGATTTTGAATTCGAAATGGATTTCGAATTCGATAAAGAATTCGATATCGAAATAGATTTTGAATTCGAAATGGGTTTCGAGTTCGGTAAAGAATTCAATATCGAAATAGATTTTGAATTCGAAATGGATTTCGAATTCGTTATGGATTTCGATATCGAAGTGGATTTCGAATTCGATAAAAAAATCGATATCGAAATAGATTTTGAATTCGATAAAGAATTCGATATCGAAATTGATTTTGAATTCGAAATGGATTTCGAATTCGATATGGATTTCGATTTCGAAGTGGATTTCGAATTCGATAAAAAAATCGATATCGAAATAGATTTTGAATTCGATAAAGAATTCGATATCGAAATTGATTTTGAATTCGAAATGGATTTCGAATTCGACATGGATTTCAATATCGAAATGGATTTCGAGTTCGAAATGGAGTTTGAAATCGAAATAGATTTTAAAATCAAAAATGGATTTCGAATTCGATATGGATTTTTATCGATATGGATTTCGATATCAAAATGGATTTCGAATTCAATAAGGCTTTTGAATTAGAAATGGATTTTGAACTCGATATGGATTTCGATATCGAAATGTAGTTTGAATTCGAGAAAAAAAATCGAAATCGAAATTGATTTTGAATTCGAAATGGATTTCGAATTCGATAAAGAATTCGATATCAAAATGGATTTTGAATTCGAAATGGATTTCGAATTCGATAAAGAATTCGATATCGAAATAGATTTTGAATTCGAAATGGATTTCGAATTCGATAAAGAATTCGATATCGAAATAGATTTTGAATTCGAAATGGATTTCGAATTCGTTATGGATTTCGATATCGAAGTGGATTTCGAATTCGATAAAAAATCGATATCGAAATAGATTTTGAATTCGAAATGGATTTCGAATTCGATATGGATTTCGATATCGAAATGGATTTCGAATATCAAAATGGATTTCGAATTCGATAATGGATATCGAATTCGAAATGGATTTCGATATCAAAATGGATTTCGAATTCGATAAAGAATTCGAAATGGATTTCGAATTCGATAAAGAATTCGAAATGGATTTCGAATTCGATAAAGATTTTGAATTTGAAATGGATTTCGAATTCGATATGGTTTTCGATATCGACGTGGATTTCGAATTCGATAAAGAAGTCGATATCGAAATAGATTTTGAATTCGAAATGGATTTCGAATTCGATATGGATTTCGATATCGAAATGGATTTCGATATCAAAATGGATTTCGAATTCGAAATGGATATCGAATTCGATATGGATTTCGATATCGAAATGGATTTCGAATTCGAGAAACAAATCGATATCGAAATAGATTTAAAATTCGAAATGGATTTCGAATTCGATAAAGAATTCGATATCGAAATAGATTTTGAATTCGAAATGGATTTCGAATTCGATAAAAAATTCGATATCAAAATGGATTTTGAATTCGAAATGGATATCGAATTCGATATGGATTTCGATATCGAAATGGATTTCGAATTCGAGAAACAAATCGATATCGAAATAGATTTTAAATTCGAAATGGATTTCGAATTCGATAAAGAATTCGATATCAAAATGGATTTTGAATTCGAAATAAATTTCGAATTCGATAAAGAATGGATTTCGAATTCGATAAAGAATTCGATATCGAAATAGATTTTGAATTCGAAATGGATTTCGAATTCGATATGGATTTCGATATCGAAGTGGATTTCGATTTCGATAAAAATATCAATATCGAAATAGATTTTGAATTCGAAATGGATTTCGAATTCGATATGGATTTCGATATCGAAATGGATTTCGAATTCGAAATGGATATCGAATTCGATATGGATTTCGATACCGAAATGGATTTCGAATTCGAGAAACAAATCGATATCGAAATAGATTTTAAATTCGAAATGGATTTCGAATTCGATAAAAAATTCGATATCGAAATAGATTTTGAATTCGAAATGGATTTCGGATTCGATATGGATTCCGATATCAAAATGGATTTCGAATTCGATAAAGAATTCGAAATGGATTTCGAATTCGATAAAGAATTCGATATCGAAATATATTTTGAATTCGAAATGGATTTCGAATTCGATAAAGAATTCGATATCGAAATATATTTTGAATTCGAAATGGATTTCGAATTCGATAAAGAATTCGATATCGAAATAGATTCTGAATTCGAAATGGATTTCGAATTCGATAACGAGTTCGATATCAAAATGGATTTTGAATTCGAAATGGATTTCGAATTCGATAAAGAATGGAGTTTGAAATTGAAATAGATTTTAAAATCAAAAATGGATTTCGAATTCGATATGGATTTTTATCGATATGGATTTCGATATCAAAATGGATTTCGAATTCAATAAGGCTTTTGAATTAGAAATGGATTTTGAACTCGATATGGATTTCGATATCGAAATGGAGTTTGAATTCTAGAAAAAAATCGATATCGAAATTGATTTTGAAATCGAAATGGATTTCGAATTCGATAAAGAATTCGATTTCAAAATGGATTTTGAATTCGAAATGGATTTCGAATTCGATAAAGAATTCGATATCGAAATAGATTTTGAATTCGAAATGGGTTTCGAGTTCGGTAAAGAATTCGATATCGAAATAGATTTTGAATTCGAAATGGATTTCGAATTCGTTATGGATTTCGATATCGAAGTGGATTTCGAATTCGATAAAAAAATCGATATCGAAATAGATTTTGAATTCGAAATGGATTTCGAATTCGATATGGATTTCGATATCGAAATGGATTTCGATATCAAAATGGATTTCGAATTCGAAATGGATATCGAATTCGAAATGGATTTCGATATCAAAATGGATTTCGAATTCGATAAAGAATTCGAAATGGATTTCGAATTCGATAAAAAAGTCGATATCGAAATAGATTTTGAATTCGAAATGGATTTCGAATTCGATATGGATTTCGATATCGAAATGGATTTCGATATCAAAATGGATTTCGAATTCGAAATGGATATCGAATCCGAAATGGATTTCGATATCAAAATGGATTTCGAATTCGAAATGGATATCGAATTCGAAATGGATTTCGAATTCGAAATGGATTTCGATATCAAAATGGATTTCGAATTCGAAATGGATATCGAATTCGATATGGATTTCGATATCGAAATGGATTTCGAATTCGAAATGGATATTGAATTCGATATGGATTTCGATATCAAAATGGATTTCGAATTCGATAAAGAATTCGAAATGGATTTCGAATTCGATAAAGAAATAGATTTTGAATTCGAAATGGATTTCGAATTCGATATGGATTTCGATATCGAAGTGGATTTCGAATTCGATAAAAAAGTCGATATCGAAATAGATTTTGAATTCGAAATGGATTTCGAATTCGATATGGATTTCGATATCAAAATGGATTTCGAATTCGAAATGGATATCGAATTCGATATGGATTTCGATATCGAAATGGATTTCGAATTCGAGAAACAAATCGATATCGAAATGGATTTTAAATTCGAAATGGATTTCGAATTCGATAAAGAATTCGATATCGAAATAGATTTTGAATTCGAAATGGATTTCGAATTCGATAAAAAAATTCGATATCAAAATGGATTTTGAATTCGAAATGGATATCGAATTCGATATGGATTTCGATATCGAAATGGATTTCGAATTCGAGAAACAAATCGATATCGAAATAGATTTTAAATTCGAAATGGATTTCGAATTCGATAAAGAATTCGATATCAAAATGGATTTTGAATTCGAAATAAATTTCGAATTCGATATTAGAAATGGATTTCGAATTCGATAAAGAATTCGATATCGAAATAGATTTTGAATTCGAAATGGATTTCGAATTCGATATGGATTTCGATATCCAAAGTGGATTCTCGATTTCGATAAAAATATCAATATCGAAATAGATTTTGAATTCGAAATGGATTTCGAATTCGATATGGATTTCGATATCGAAATGGATTTCGAATTCGAAATGGATTTCGAATTCGATTATGAATTTCGATACCGAAATGGATTTCGAATTCGAGAAACAAATCGATATCGAAATAGATTTTAAATTCGAAATGGATTTCGAATTCGATAAAAAATTCGATATCGAAATAGATTTTGAATTCGAAATGGATTTCGAATTCGATAAAGAATTCGATATCAAAATGGATTTCGAATTCGATAAAGAATTTTTTTGTCGAAATGGATTTCGAATTCGATAAAGAATTCGATATCGAAATATATTTTGAATTCGAAATGGATTTCGAATTCGATAAGAAATTCGATATCGAAATATATTTTGAATTCGAAATGGATTTCGAATTCGATAAAGAATTCGATATCGAAATAGATTATGAATTCGAAATGGATTTCGAATTCGATAACGAATTCGATATCAAAATGGATTTTGAATTCGAAATGGATTTCGAATTCGATAAAATGGAGTTAGAAATTGAAATAAATTTTAAAATCAAAAATGGATTTCGAATTCGATATGGATTTTACTAGTCGATATGGATTTCGATAGTCGAAAATGGATTTCGAATTCAATAAGAGCTTTTGAATTAGAAATGGATTTTGAACTCGATATGGATTTCGATATCGAAATGGATTTCGAATTCGATAAGAGAATTCGATTTCGAAATGGATTTCGAATTCGTTATAGAATTAGAATTCGAAATGGATTTCGAATCTCGATGAAAATGAATTTAGAATTTGAAATGGATTTCGAATTCGATATGGTTTTCGATATCGACGTGGATTTCGAATTCGATAAAAAAGTCGATATCGAAATAGATTTTGAATTCGAAATGGATTTCGAATTCGATATTAATTTCGATATCGAAATGGATTTCGATATCAAAATGGATTTCGAATTCGAAATGGATATCAAATTCGATATGGATTTCGATATCGAAATGGATTTCGAATTCGAGAAACAAATCGATATCGAAATGGATTTTAAATTCGAAATGGATTTCGAATTCGATAAGAATTCGATATCGAAATAGATTTGAATTCAAATGGTTCAATTCGATAAAAAATTCGAAATATCGAAATGGATTTTGAATTCGAAATGGATATCGAATTCGATATGGATTTCGATATCGAAATGGATTTTGAATTCGAGAAACAAATCAATATCGAAATAGATTTAAAATTCGAAATGGATTTCGAATTCGATAAAAAATTCGATATCGAAATAGATTTTGAATTCGAAATGGATTTCGAATTCGATAAAAAATTCGATATCAAAATGGATTTTGAATTCGAAATGGATATCGAGATTCGATATGGATTTCGATATCGAAATGGATTTCGAATTCGAGAAACAAATCGATATCGAAATAGATTTAAAATTCGAAATGGATTTCGAATTCGATAAAGAATTCGATATCGAAATAGATTTTGAATTCGAAATGGATTTCGAATTCGATATGGATTTCGATATCGAAGTGGATTTCGATTTCGATTAAAAATATCAATATCGAAATAGATTTTGAATTCGAAATGGATTTCGAATTCGATATGGATTTCGATATCGAAATGGATTTCGAATTCGAAATGGATATCGAATTCGATATGGATTTCGATACCGAAATGGATTTCGAATTCGAGAAACAAATCGATATCGAAATAGATTTTAAATTCGAAATGGATTTCGAATTCGATAAAAAATTCGATATCGAAATAGATTTTGAATTCGAAATGGATTTCGGATTCAATATGGATTCCAATATCAAAATGGATTTCGAATTCGATAAAGAATTTTATTTCGAAATGGATTTCGAATTCGATAAAGAATTCGATATCGAAATATATTTTGAATTCGAAATGGATTTCGAATTCGATAGAGAATTCGATATCGAAATAGATTCTGAATTCGAAATGGATTTCGAATTCGATAAGGAAATTCGATATCAAAAAGGATTTTTGATTCGAAATGGATTTCGAATTCGATAAAGAATGGAGTTTGAAATTGAAATAGATTTTAAAATCAAAAATGGATTTCGAATTCGATATGGATTTTTATCGATATGGATTTCGATATCAAAATGGATTTCGAATTCAATAAGGCTTTTGAATTAAAAATGGATTTTGAACTCGATATGGATTTCGATATCGAAATGGGTTTTGAATTCTAGAAAAAAATCGATATCGAAATTGATTTTGAATTCGAAATGGATTTCGAATTCGATAAGAATTCGATATCAAAATGGATTTTGAATTCGAAATGGATTTCGAATTCGATAAAGAATTCGATATCGAAATAGATTTTGAATTCAGAAATGGGTTTCGAGTTCGGTAAGGAATTCGATATCGAAATAGATTTTGAATTCGAAATGGATTTCGAATTCGTTATGGATTTCGATATCGAAGTGGATTTCGAATTCGATAAAATTTTCGATATCGAAATAGATTTTGAATTCGAAATGGATTTCGAATTCGATATGGATTTCGATATCAGAGTGGATTTCGCATATCAAAATGGATTTCGAATTCGAAATGGATATCGAATTCGAAATGGATTTCGATATCAAAATGGATTTCGAATTCGATAAAGAATTCGAAATGGATTTCGAATTCGATAAAGAATTCGATATCGAAATAGATTTTGAATTCGAAATGGATTTCGAATTCGATATGGATTTCGCTATCGAAATGGATTTCGAATATCAAAATGTATTTCGAATTCGAAATGGATATCGAAGCCGAAATGGATTTCGATATCAAAATGGATTTCGAATTCGAAATGGATATCGAATTCGAAATGGATTTCGAATTCGAAATGGATTTCGATATCAAAATGGATTTCGAATTCGAAATGGATATCGAATTCGATAATGGATTTCGATATCGAAATGGATTTCGAATTCGAAATGGATATTGAATTCGATATGGATTTCGATATCAAAATGGATTTCGAATTCGATAAAGAATTCGAAATGGATTTCGAATTCGATAAAGAAATAGATTTTGAATTCGAAATGGATTTCGAATTCGATATGGATTTCGATATCGAAGTGGATTTCGAATTCGATAAAAAAGTCGATATCGAAATAGATTTTGAATTCGAAATGGATTTCGAATTCGATATGGATTTCGATATCAAAATGGATTTCGAATTCGAAATGGATATCGAATTCGATATGGATTTCGATATCGAAATGGATTTCGAATTCGAGAAACAAATCGATATCGAAATAGATTTAAAATTCGAAATGGATTTCGAATTCGATAAAGAATTCGATATCGAAATAGATTTTGAATTCGAAATGGATTTCGAATTCGATAAAAAAATTCGATATCAAAATGGATTTTGAATTCGAAATGGATATCGAATTCAGTATGGATTTCGATATCGAAATGGATTTCGAATTCGAGAAAAAAATCGATATCGAAATAGATTTTAAATTCAAAATGGATTTCGAATTCGATAAAGAATTCGATATCAAAATGGATTTTGAATTCGAAATGAATTTCGAGATTCGATAAAATGGATTTCGAATTTGATAAAGAATTCGATATCGAAATAGATTTTGAATTCGAAATGGATTTCGAATTCGATATGCATTTCGATATCGAAGTGGATTTCGATTTCGATAAAAATATCAATATCGAAATAGATTTTGAATTCGAAATGGATTTCGAATTCGATATGGATTTCGATATCGAAATGGATTTTGAATTCGAAATGGATTTCGAATTCGATAAAAAAATTCGATATCGAAATGGATTTTGAATTCGAAATGGATATCGAATTCGATATGGATTTCGAATTCGAAATTTATTTCGATTACGAAATCAAATCGATATCGAAATAGATTTTAAATTCGAAATGGATTTCGAATTCGATAAAAATTCGATATCGAAATAGATTTTGAATTCGAAATGGATTTCGAGTTCGATATGGATTCCGATATCAAAATGGATTTCGAATTCGATAAGAGAATTCGAAATGGATTTCGAATTCGATAAAGAATTCGATATCGATATATATTTTGAATTCGAAATGGATTTCGAATTCGATAAAGAATTCGATATCGAAATATATTTTGAATTCGAAATGGATTTCGAATTCGATAAAGAATTCGATATCGAAATAGATTCTGAATTCGAAATGGATTTCGAATTCGATAACGAATTCGATATCAAAATGGATTTTGAATTCGAAATGGATTTCGAATTCGATAAAGAATGGAGTTTGAAATTGAAATAGATTTTAAAATCAAAAATGGATTTCGAATTCGATATGGATTTTTATCGATATGGATTTCGATATCAAAATGGATTTCGAATTCAATAAGGGCTTTTGAATTAAAAATGGATTTTGAACTCGATATGGATTTCGATATCGAAATGGAGTTTGAATTCTAGAAAAAAATCGATATCGAAATTGATTTTGAATTCGAAATGGATTTCGAATTCGATAAAGAATTCGATATCAAAATGGATTTTGAATTCGAAATGGATTTCGAATTCGATAAAGAATTCGATATCGAAATAGATTTTGAATTCGAAATGGGTTTCGAGTTCGGTAAAGAATTCGAAATCGAAATAGAATTTTAATTCGAAATGGATTTCGAATTCGTTATGGATTTCGATATCGAAGTGGATTTCGAATTCGATAAAAAAATCGATACCGAAATAGATTTTGAATTCGAAATGGATTTCGAATTCGATATGAATTTCGATATCGAAATGGATTTCGATATCAAAATGGATTTCGAATTCGATAAAGAGGGAATTTGAAATGGATTTCGAATTCGATAATGGAGTCGATATCGAAATTGATTTTGAATTCGAAATGGATTTCGAATTCGATATGGATTTCGATATCGAAATGGATTTCGTATATCGATATCAAATGGATCTCGAATTCGAAATGGATATCGAATCCGAAATGGATTTCGATATCAAAATGGATTTCGAATTCGAAATGGATATCGAATTCGAAATGGATTTCGAATTCGAAATGGATTTCGATATCAAAATGGATTTCGAATTCGAAATGGATATCGAATTCGATATGGATTTCGATATCGAAATGGATTTCGAATTCGAAATGGATATTGAATTCGATATGGATTTCGATATCAAAATGGATTTCGAATTCGATAAAGAATTCGAAATGGATTTCGAATTCGATAAAGAAATAGATTTTGAATTCGAAATGGATTTCGAATTCGATAAAGAAATAGATTTTGAATTCGAAATGGATATTGAATTCGATATGGATTTCGATATCAAAATGGATTTCGAATTCGATAAAGAATTCGAAATGGATTTCGAATTCGATAAAAAATTCGAAATGAATTTCGAATTCGATAAAGAAATAGATTTTGAATTCGAAATGGATTTCGAATTCGATAAAGAAATAGATTTTGAATTCGAAATGGATTTCGAATTCGATATGGATTTCGATATCGAAATGGATTTCGATATCAAAATGGATTTCGAATGTCGAAATAAAGAGGGATTCGAAATGGATTTCGAATTCGATAAAAAAGTCGATATCGAAATAGATTTTGAATTCGAAATGGATTTCGAATTCGATATGGATTTCGATATCAAAATGGATTTCGAATTCGAAATGGATATCGAATTCGATATGGATTTCGATATCGAAATGGATTTCGAATTCGAGAAACAAATCGATATCGAAATAGATTTAAAATTCGAAATGGATTTCGAATTCGATAAAGAATTCGATATCGAAATAGATTTTGAATTCGAAATGGATTTCGAATTCGATAAAAAAATTCGATATCAAAATGGATTTTGAATTCGAAATGGATATCGAATTCGATATGGATTTCGATACCGAAATGGATTTCGAATTCGAGAAACAAATCGATATCGAAATAGATTTTAAATTCGAAATGGATTTCGAATTCGATAAAAAATTCGATATCGAAATGGATTTCGAATTCGATATGGATTTCGATATCAAAATGGATTTCGAATTCGAAATGGATATCGAATTCGATATGGATTTCGATATCGAATATCATTATATATTTCGAAATGGATTTCGAATTCGATAAAAAAATTCGATATCGAAATAGATTTTGAATTCGAAATGGATTTCGAATTCGATAAAGAATTCGATATCAAAATGGATTTTGAATTCGAAATGGATTTCGAATTCGATAATTTTTTTAGAATGGATTTCGAATTCGATAAAGAATTCGATATCGAATATTATTAATAGATTTTGAATTCGAAATGGATTTCGAATTCGATATGGATTTCGATATCGAAATGGATTTCGATATCAAATATTTTTTTCGATAAAAAAATCGATATCGAAATAGATTTTGAATTCGAAATGGATTTCGAATTCGATATGGATTTCGATATCGAAATGGATTTCGATATCAAAATGGATTTCGAATTCGAAATGGATATCGAATTCGATATGGATTTCGATACCGAAATGGATTTCGAATTCGAGAAACAAATCGATATCGAAATAGATTTTAAATTCGAAATGGATTTCGAATTCAATAATTAATTCGATATCGAAATAGATTTTGAATTCGAAATGGATTTCGTATTCGATATGGATTCCGATATCAAAATGGATTTCGAATTCGATATAATTGAATTTCGAAATGGATTTCGAATTCGATAAAGAATTCGATATCGAAATATATTTTGAATTCGAAATGGATTTCGAATTCGATAAAGAACTCGATATCGAAATAGATTCTGAATTCGAAATGGATTTCGAATTCGATAACGAATTCGATATCAAAATGGATTTTGAATTCGAAATGGATTTCGAATTCGATAAAGAATTCGATATCGAAATATATTTTGAATTCGAAATGGATTTCGAATTCGATAAAGAATTCGATATCGAAATCCATTTTGAATTCGAAATGGATTTCGAATTCGATAAAGAATTCGATATCGAAATATATTTTGAATTCGAAATGGATTTCGAATTCGATAAAGAATTCGATATCGAAATAGATTCTGAATTCGAAATGGATTTCGAATTCGATAAAAAATTCGATATCGAAATAGATTTTGAATTCGAAATGGATTTCGAATTCGATATGGATTTCGATATCGAAATGGATTTCGATATCAAAATAGATTTCGAATTCGAAATGGATATCGAATTCGAAATGAATTTCGATATCAAAATGAATTCGAACTCGAAATGGATATCGAATTTTTTTTCGATATCGAAATGGACTTCGAATTCGAGAAAAAAATCGATATCGAAATAGATTTTGAATTCGATAGAAATCGATATCGAAATTGATTTTGAATTCGAAATGGATTTCGAATTCGATAAAAAAATCGATATCGAAATAGATTTTGAATTCGATAAAGAAATCGATATCGAAATAGATTTTGAATTCGATAAAGAAATCGATATCGAAATTGATTTTGAATTCGATATGGATTTCAATATCGAAATGGATTTGCAATTCGATATCGAAATGGATTTCGATATCAAAATAGATTTCGATTTCGATAAAGAATTCGATATCAAAATGGATTTTGAATTCGAAATGGATTTTGAATTCGTAATGGATATCGAATTCGATATGGATTTCAATATCGAAATGGATTTCGAATTCGAAAAACAAATCGATATCAAAATAGATTTTAAATTCAGGAAATGGATTTCGAATTCGATAAAGAATTCGATATCAAAATGGATTTTGAATTCAGGAAATAAGTTTCAATTCGATATAATTGTAATGGATTTCGAATTCGATAAAGAATTCGATATCGAAATAGATTTTGAATTTAAATGGATTTCGAATTCGATATGGACTCGATATCGAAGGGATTTCGATTTCGATAAAAAAATCGATATCGAAATAGATTTTGAATTCGAAATGGATTTCGAATTCGATATGGATTTCGATATCGAAATGGATTTCGATATCAAAATGGATTTCGAATTCGAAATGGATATCGAATTCGATATGGATTTCGATACCGAAATGGATTTCGAATTCGAGAAACAAATCGATATCGAAATAGATTTTAAATTCGAAATGGATTTCGAATTCAATAAAGAATTCGATATCGAAATATATTTTGAATTCGAAATGGATTTCGAATTCGATAAAGAATTCGATATCGAAATAGATTCTGAATTCGAAATGGATTTCGAATTCGATAAAAAATTCGATATCGAAATAGATTTTGAATTCGAAATGGATTTCGAATTCGATAATGGTTTCAGTATCAAAATGGATTTCGATATCAAAATGGATTTCTAATTCGAAATGGATATCGAATTCGAAATGGATTTCGATATCAAAATGGATTACGAACTCGAAATGGATATCGAATTCGATATGGATTTCGATATCGAAATGGAGTTTGAATTCGAGAAAAAAAATCGATATCGAAATAGATTTTGATTTCGAAATGGATTTCGAATTCGATAAAGAATTCGATATCAAAATGGATTTTGAATTCGAAATGGATTTCGAATTCGATAAAGAATTCGATATCGAAAAAGATTTTGAATTCGAAATGGATTTCGAATTCGTTATGGATTTCGATATCGAAGTGGATTTCGAATTCGATAAAAAAATCGATATCGAAATAGATTTTGAATTCGAAATGGATTTCGAATTCGATATGGATTTCGATATCGAAATGGATTTCGATATCAAAATGGATTTCAAATTCGAAATGGATATTCGAATCTCGATATGGATTTCGATATCAAAATGGATTTCGAATTCGATAAAGATATTCGAAATGGATTTCGAATTCGATAGATTTGGAATTCGAAATGAATTTCGAATTCGATAAGAATTCGAATGTGAATTTCGATATTCGATAAAGAAATAGATTTTGAATTCGAAATTGATTTCGAATTCGATATGGATTTCGATATCGAAGTGGATTTCGAATTCGATAGAAAAGTCGATATCGAAATAGATTTTGAATTCGAAATGGATTTCGAATTCGATATGGATTTCGATATCGAAATGGATTTCGAATATCAAAATGGATTTCGAATTCGAAATGGATATCGAATTCGATATGGATTTCGATATCAGAAATGGATTTCGAATTCGAAAATCAATATCGATATCGAAATAGATTTAAAATTCGAAATGGATTTCGAATTCGATAAAGAATTCGAAATCGAAATAGATTTTGAATTCGAAATGGATTTCGAATTCGATAAAAAAATTCGATATCAAAATGGATTTTGAATTCGAAATGGATTTCGAATTCGACATGGATTTCGATATCGAAATGGATTTCGAATTCGAGAAACAAATCGATATCGAAATAGATTTTAAATTCGAAATGGATTTCGAATTCGATAAAGAATTCGATATCAAAATGAATTTTGAATTCGAAATAAATTTCGAATTCGATAAAGAATTCGAAATGGATTTCGAATTCGATATGGATATCGAAATATATTTTGAATTCGAAATGGATTTCGAATTCGATATGGATTTCGATATCGAAGTGGATTTCGATTTCGATAAAAAATCGATATCGAAATAGATTTTGAATTCGAAATGGATTTCGAATTCGATATGGATTTCGATATCATAATGGATTTCGAATTCGAAATGGATATCGAATTCGATATGGATTTCGATACCGAAATGGATTTCGAATTCGAGAAACAAATCGATATCGAAATAGATTTTAAATTCGAAATAGATTTCGAATTCGATAAAAAATTCGATATCGAAATAGATTTTGAATTCGAAATGGATTTCGGATTCGATATGGATTCCGATATCAAAATGGATTTCGAATTCGATAAAGAATTCGAAATGGATTTCGAATTCGATAAAGAATTCGATATCGAAATATATTTTGAATTCGAAATGGATTTCGAATTCGATAAAGAATTCGATATCGAAATATATTTTGAATTCGAAATGGATTTCGAATTCGATAAAGAATTCGATATCGAAATAGATTCTGAATTCGAAATGGATTTCGAATTCGATAACGAATTCGATATCAAAATGGATTTCGAATTCGATAAAGAATTCGATATCGAAATATATTCTGAATTCGAAATGGATTTCGAATTCGATAAAGAATTCGATATCGAAATATATTTGAATTCGAAATGGATTTCGAATTCGATAAAGAATTCGATATCGAAATATATTTTGAATTCGAAATGGATTTCGAATTCGATAAAAAAATCGATATCGAAATAGATTTTGAATTCGATAAAGAATTCGATATCGAAATTGATTTTGAATTCGAAATGGATTTCGAATTCGATATGGATTTCAATATCGAAATGGATTTGTGAATTCGGTTGAAGTGGATTTCGAGTTCGACAATGGAGTTTGAAATCGAAATAGATTTTAAAATAAAAATGGATTTCGAATTCGATATGGATTTTCTATCGATATGGATTTCGATATCAAAATGGATTTCGAATTCAATAAGGCTTTTGAATTAGAAATGGATTTTGAACTCGATATGTATTTCGATATCGAAATGGAGTTTGAATTCGAGAAAAAAAATCGATATCGAAATAGATTTTGAATTCGAAATGGATTTCGAATTCGATAAAGAATTCGATATCAAAATGGATTTTGAATTCGAAATGGATTTCGAATTCGATAAAGAATTCGAAATGGATTTCGAATTCGATAAAGAATTCGATATCGAAATATATATATTATTTTGAATTCGAAATGGATTTCGAATTCGATAAGAATTCGATATCGAAATATATTCTGAATTCGAAATGGATTTCGAATTCGATAACGAATTCGATATCGAAATAGATTCTGAATTCGAAATGGATTTCGAATTCGATAAGCGAGTTCGATATCAAAATGGATTTCGAATTCGATAAAGAATTCGATATCGAAATCCATTTACGATTCGAAATGGATTTCGAATTCGATATCGAAAAATATATTTGAATTCGAAATGGATTTCGAATTCGATATACATTCGATATCGAAATATATTTTGAATTCGAAATGGATTTCGAATTCGATAAAAAAATCGATATCGAAATAGATTTTGAATTCGATAAAGAATTCGATATCGAAATTGATTTTGAATTCGAAATGGATTTCGAATTCGATATAGATTTCAATATCGAAACGGATTTTGAATTCAATATCGAAATGGATTTCGAGTTCGAAAATGAATTCGAAATCGAAATAGATTTTAAAATCAAAAATGGATTTCGAATTCGATGATGGATTTTCTTATCGATATGGATTTCGATATCAAAATGGATTTCGAATTCAATAAGGGCTTTTGAATTAGAAATGGATTTTGAATTCGATATGGATTTCGATATCGAAATGGAGTTTGAATTCGAGAAAAAAAATCGATATCGAAATAGATTTTGAATTCGAAATGGGTTTCAATTTCGTTAAAGAATTCGATATCGAAATAGATTTTGAATTCGAAATGGATTTCGAATTCGTTATGGATTTCGATATCGAAGTGGATTTCGAATTCGATAAAAAAATCGATATCGAAATAGATTTTGAATTCGAAATGGATTTCGAATTCGATATGGATTTCGATATCGAAATGGATTTCGATATCAAAATGGATTTCGAATTCGAAATGGATATTGAATTCGATATGGATTTCGATATCAAAATGGATTTCGAATTCGATGAAGATTCGATATGGATTTAAATTTCGACATCGAAATAAATTTTGAATTCGAAATTGATTTCGATTTCGAAATTAATTTCGATATCGAAGTGGATTTCGAATTCGATAAAGAAGTCGATATCGAAATAGATTTTGAATTCGAAATGGATTTCGAATTCGATATGGATTTCGATATCAAAATGGATATCGAATTCGATATGGATTTCGATATCGAAATGGATTTCGAATTCGAGAAACAAATTGATATCGAAATAGATTTAAAATGTCGAAATGGATTTCGAATTCGATAAGAATTCGAAATCGAAATAGATTATGAATTCGAAATGGATTTCGAATTCGATAAAAAAATTCGATATCAAAATGGATTTTGAATTCGAAATGGATTTCCAATTCGATATGGATTTCGATATCGTTGAATAAAATTTTTCGAAATGGATTTCGAATTCGATAAAGAATTCGATATCGGAATAGATTTTAAATTCGAAATGGATTTCGAATTCGATAAAGATTTCGATATCAAATGTTTTTGAATTTTATATTTTTTTTTAATTTCGAAATGGATTTCTAATTCGATAAAGAATTCGATATCAGAGATAGATACTCAATTCGAAATGGATTTCGAATTCGATAAGCGAATTCGATATCAAAATGGATTTCGAATTCGATAAAAATTCGATATCAAAATGGATTTTGAATTCGAAATGGATTTCGAATTCGATATGGATTTCGATATCGAAATGGATTTCGAATTCGAAATAAATTTCGAATTCGATAAAGAATGGATTTCGAATTCGATAAAGAATTCGAAATGGATTTCGAATTCGATATGGATATTGAAATATATTTTGAATTCGAAATGGATTTCGGATTCGATATGGATTCCGATATCAAAATGGATTTCGAATTCGATAAAGAATTCGAAATGGATTTCGAATTCGATAAAGAATTCGATATCGAAATATATTTTGAATTCGAAATGGATTTCGAATTCGATAAAGAATTCGATATCGAAATAGATTTTAAATTCGAAATGGATTTCGAATTCGATAAAATTCGATATCGAAATAGATTTTCAATTCGAAATGGATTTCGGATTCGATATGGATTCCGATATCAAAATGGATTTCGAATTCGATAAAGAATTCGAAATGGATTTCGAATTCGATAAAGAATTCGAAATGGATTTCGAATTCGATAAAGAATTCGATATCGAAATATATTCTGATTAGATTTTGAATTCGAAATGGATTTCGAATTCGATATGGATTTCGATATCGAAGAGGATTTCGATTTCGATAAAAAAATCGATATCGAAATAGATTTTGAATTCGAAATGGATTTCGAATTCGATATGGATTTCGATATCGAAATGGATTTCGATATCAAAATCGATTTCGAATTCGAAATGGATATCGAATTCGATATGGATTTCGATACCGAAATGGATTTCGAATTCGAGAAACAAATCGATATCGAAATAGATTTTAAATTCGAAATGGATTTCGAATTCGATAAGAATTCGATATCGAAATAGATTTTGAATTCGAAATGGATTTCGGATTCGATTTGGATTTCGATATCAAAATGGATTTCGAATTCGATGAAGAATTCGAAATGGATTTCGAATTCGTTAAAGAATTGGATATCGAAATATATTTTGAATTCGAAATGGATTTCGAATTCGATAAGAACTCGATATACGAAATAGATTCTGAAGTCGAAATGGATTTCGAATTCGATAACAAATTCGATATCAAAATGGATTTCGAATTCGAAATGGATTTCAGATTCGATAAATCATTCGATATCGAAATATATTTTGAATTCGAAATGGATTTCGAATTCGATAAAGAATTCGATATCGAAATATATTTGAATTCGAAATGGATTTCGAATTCGATAAAGAATTCGATATCGAAATATATTTTGAATTCGAAATGGATTTCGAATTCGATAAAGAATTCGATATCGAAATAGAGTACTAATTCGAAATGGATTTCGAATTCGATAAAAAATTCGATATCGAAATAGATTTTGAATTCGAAATGGATTTCGAATTCGATATGGATTTCGAAATCGAAATGGATTTCGATATCAAAATAGATTTCGAATTCGAAATGGATATCGAATTCGAAATGGATTTCGATATCAAAATGGATTTTGAACTCGAAATGGATATCGAATTCGATATGGATTTCGATATCGAAATGGACTTCGAATTCGAGAAAAAAAATCGATATCGAAATAGATTTTGAATTCGATAAAGAAATCGATATCGAAATTGATTTTGAATTCGAAATGGATATCGAATTCGATAAAAAAATCGATATCGAAATAGATTTTGAATTCGATAAAGAAATCGATATCGAAATAGATTTTGAATTCGATAAAGAAATCGATATCGAAATTGATTTTGAATTCGATATGGATTTCAATATCGAAATGGATTTGGAATTCGATATCGAAATGGATTTCGATATCAAAATAGATTTCGATTTCGATAAAGAATTCGATATTAAAATGGATTTTGAATTCGAAATGGATTTCGAATTCGATAAAAAAATCGATATCGAAATGGATTTCGAATTCGATAAAAAAATTCGATATCAAAATGGATTTTGAATTCGAAATGGATATCGAATTCGATATGGATTTCAATATCGAAATGGATTTCGAATTCGAAAAACAAATCGATATCGAAATAGATTTTAAATTCGAAATGGATTTCGAATTCGATAAAGAATTCGATATCAAAATGGATTTTGAATTCGAAATTGATTAGTTTCGAATTTTTTTCGATAGGAAGAATAGATTTCGATTTCGATAAAGAAATCGATATAGAAATAGATTTTGAATTCGAAATGGATTTCGAATTCGATATGGATTTCGATATCGAAATGGATTTCGATATCAAAATGGATTTCAGAATTCGAAATGGATATCGAGGAATTCAGTATGGATTTCGATACCGAAATGGATTTCGAATTCGAGAAACAAATCGATATCGAAATAGATTTTAAATTCGAAATGGATTTCGAATTCAATAAAGAATTCGATATCGAAATAGATTTTGAATTCGAAATGGATTTCGAATTCGATAAAGAATTCGATATCGAAATAGATTCTGAATTCGAAATGGATTTCGAATTCGATAAAAAATTCGATATCGAAATAGATTTTGAATTCGAAATGGATTTCGAATTCGATATGGATTTCGATATCAAAATGGATTTTGAATTCGAAATAAGTTTCGAATTCGATAAAGAATGGATTTCGATTTCGATAAAAAAATCGATATCGAAATAGAGTTTGAATTCGAAATGGATTTCGAATTCGATATAGAATTTCGATATCGAAATGGATTTTCGCATGTCAAAATGGATTTCGAATTCGAAATGGATATTCGGATTCGATATGGATTTCGATACCGAAATGGATTTCGAATTCGAGAAGCAAATCGATATCGAAATAGATTTTAAATTCAAAATGGATTTCGAATTCAATAAAAGAATTCAATATCGAAATATACTTTGAATTCAAAATGGATTTCGAATTCGATAAAGAATTCGATATCGAAATAGATTCTGAATTCGAAATGGATTTCGAATTCGATAAAAAATTCGATATCGAAATAGATTCTGAATTCGAAATCCATTTCGAATTTAAAAATCTATTTCGATATCGCATTTGTTTTCGAATTCGAAATCCATTTCGATGATAATAATCCATATCAAATTCGATATCCATTTCGAATTCAAAATCCATTTAGATATCAAAATTATTTATCAAATTATAAATCCATTTCGATTTTACAATAGATTTTATCGAATTCAAAATCCATTTCGAATTCAAAATCCAATTCGAATATCAAAATTCTTTATCGAAGATCGAAATCTATTTTGATATCGAAATCCATTCGATATCGAATTCAAAATCCATTTCGATATTGAAATCCATATCGAATTCAAAATCAATTTCGATATCGATTTCTTTTATCAGAATTCAAAATCTATTCGATATCGATATTCTTTTCAAATTCAAAAAATCTATTTCGATATCGATTTTTTTATCGAATTCGATATCCATTTCGAATTCAAAATCAATTTCGATATCGATTTCTTTATCGAATTCAAAATCTATTTCGATAGTTATTTTTTTCTCAAATTTAAAGTCCATTTCGATATCGAAATCCATATCGAATTCGATATCCATTTCGAGTTCAAAATCCATTTAGATGTCAGAAATCCATTTCGAATTCGATATCCATTTCGAAGATTATTCGAAATCTATTTTGATATCGAAATCCATTTCGAATTCGCAATCCATATCTAATTCAAAATTCATTTCAAATTCTAGAATCTATTCGATATCGAAATTTTTTTATCGAATTCGAAATCCATTTCGAATTCAGAATCTATTTCGATATCTAGATAGCTATCGAATTCGAAATCCATTTCGAAATTAAAATATATTTCGATATCGAATTCTTTATCGAATTCGAAATCCATTTCGAATTCGAAATATATTTCGATATCGAATTCATTTATCGAATTCGAAATCCATTTCGAATTCAAAATATATTTTCGATATCTTGAGAGATTCTTATCAGGTGTTCAAAATCCATTTCGAATTCGAGAATCCATTTGATATCGAATTCGTTATCGAATTCGAAATCCATTTCGAATTCAGAGATCTATTTCGATATCGAGTTCATTTATCGAATTCGAAATCCATTTCGAAATTCAAATAAAATCAAATTCTAATATCGGAGATTCGAAATCCATTTCCGAAGAGGTCTTTATCGAAAATTCGAAATCCATTTAGATATCGAAAGAGAATTCGAATCCGAAATCCATTTCGAATTCAAAATCCATTCGATATCGATTTAAATTCTCGAATTCGAAATCCATTTAGATTATCGAAATCCATATCGAATTCGATATCAATTTCAAATTAGAAATCGATTGATAATAAGAAATCCATTTCGATATCAAAATCCATAAATAAAATTCAAAATCCAATTCAAATTCAAAATCCATTTCGATATCGATTTTTATCGAAATCGAAATCCTCTTCGATATCAAAATCCATATCCTCATTCAAGAAATCCATTTCGAATTCAAAATCTACAATCAGAATATATTTCGATATCGAAATTGCTATCGAATTCAAATCCATTCGAATTCTTTATCATCGAAATCCATTTCGAGATTCTTTCTCCTTTATCGAATTCAAAAATCCATTTGATATCAGAATCCATATCGAATCCGAAATCCATTTCAAATTCAAAATCTATTTCGATATCAAATTTTTTTATCAAATTCGAAATCCATTTCGAATTTAAAATCTATTTCGATATCGAATTCTTTTATCGAATTCGAAATCCATTTCGAATTCGAAAATCCATATTCGATATCGAAATTCTTTATCGAATTCGAAATCCATTTCGAATTCTTTATCGAATTCGAAATCCATTTAGATATCAGAATCCATATCGAAATCAAAATCCATTTCGAATAAAAAATATATTTCAAAAAACAATATCCATATTCGAATTCGAAATCCATTTCGAATTCTTTATCAATTCGAGATCTCATTCTTTTATCGAATTCGAAATTTATTTCGAATTCAAAATCCATTTAGATATCGAAATTCTTTATCGAATTCGAAATCCATTTCGAATTTAAAATCTATTTCGATATTCGATTTTAATTTTCTCGAATTCGAAATCCATTTCGATATCGAAATCCATATCGAATTCGAAATCCATTTCAAATTCAAAATCCATTTTGATATCAAAATTCTTTATCGAATTCGAAATCCATTTTGATATCGAATTCGTTATCGAATTCGAAATCCATTTCGAATTCAGAATCTATCTCGATATCGAATTCTTTATCGAATTCGAAATCCATTTCGAATTCAAAATATATTCCATTTTGATATCGAATTCTTTATCGAATTCGAAATCCATTTCGAATTTAAAATCTATTTCGATATCGATTTGTTTCTCGAATTCGAAATCCATATCAGATATAAAAATCCATTTCGAATTCAAAATCCATTTGATATCAGATTTTTTATCGAATTCGAAATCCAATTCAAATTCAAAAATCATTCGATTTCAAATTCTTCTCAAATTCAAAATCCAATTCCAATTTTAAATCTATTTCGATATCGCATTTGTTTCTCGAATTCGAAATCCATTTCGATATCGAAATCCATATCGAATTCGATATCCATTTTGATATCGAAATCCATATCGAATTCGAAATCCATTTCGAATTCAAAATCTATTTCGATATCGACTTTTTTATCGAATTCGAAATCCACTTCGATATCGAAATCCATATCGAATTCGAAATCAATTTCGAATTCAAAATCTATTTCTTTATCGAATTCGAAATCCATTTCAAATTCTTTTATCGAATTCGAAATCCATTTAGATATCGAAATCCATATCGAATTCAATATCCATTTCGAATTCGAAATCCATTTAGATAGTCGAAATCCATTTCGATATCAAAATCCACTTATCGAATTCGAAATCCATTTCGAATTCCAATCTATTTCGATATCGATTTTTTTATCGAATTCGAAATCCACTTCGATATCGAAATCCATAACGAATTCAAAATCCATTTCGAATTCAAAATCAATTTCGATATCGAATTCTTTCTAGAACTCCGAGAAACCCATTTCGAATTCAAAATCTATTTGGAAATATCGCATTCCCTTTCTCAATTCAAACTCCATTTCGATATCGAAATCCATATCGAGTTCAAAATCCATTTCTAATTCAAAAGCCATTAAGAATTCGAAATCCATTTTGATATCGAAATCCATATCGGATAAGAAAATCCATATCAATCTCGAAATCCATTTTTGATTTTAAAATCTATTTCGATTTCAAACTCCATTTCGAACTCAAAATCCATTTCGATATCAATTCAAATCCATTTCGATATTGAAATCCATATCGAATTCGAAATCCATTTCGAATTCAAAATCGAATTCGATATCGAATTTCTTCACATCGAATTCAAAATCTATTTCCAGTATCGATTTACTATCAGAATTCAAAATTCATTTCAAATTCAAAATATATTTCGATATCGAATTCTCTTATCGAATTCGAAATCCATTTCGAATTCAAAATATATTTCGATATCAATTCGAAATCCATTTCGAATTCGCAATATATTTCGATATCGAATCTCTCTTATCGAATTCGAAATCCATTTAGATATCAAAATTCGTTATCGAATTCGAAATCCATTTCGAATTCAGAAATCTATTTCGATATCGAATTCTTTATAGAATTCGAAATCCATTTCGAATTCAAAATATATTTCGATATCGAATTCTCTTATCGAATTCGAAATCCATTTCGAATTCAAAATATATTTCGATATCGAATTCTTTATCGAATTCGAAATCCATTTCCAATTCAAACTCCTTATCAGATAAAGAAATCCATTTCGAATTCAAAATCCATTTTGATATCAAATTCTTTATCGAATTCGAAATCCATTTCGAATTCAAAATCTATTTCGATATCGATTTTTTTCTCGAATTCAAACTAAAGCTCGATATCGAAATCCATATCGAGTTCAAAATCCATTTCTAATTCAAAAATACACATAGAATTCGAAATCCATTTTGATATCGAAATCCATATCGATAGGAAAATCCATATCGAATTCGAAATCCATTTCGATTTTAAAAATCTATTTCGATTTCAAACTCCATTTCGAACTCGAAATCCATTTCGATATCGAATTCCAAATCCATTTCGATATTGAAATCCATATCGAATTCGAAATCCATTTCGAATTCAAAATCAATTTCGATATCGAATTCTTTATCGAATTCAAAATCTATTTCGATATCGATTTAAATTATCGAATTCGAAATCCATTTCCAATTCAAAATATATTTCGATATCAAAATTCTTTATCAAATTCGAAATCCATTTCCAATTCAAAATATATTTCGATATCAAAATTCTTTATCGAATTCAAAATCCATTTCGAATTCAGAGATATATTTCGATATCAAATTCTTTATCGAATTCGAAATCCATTTAGATATCGAATTCGTTATCGAATTCGAAATCCATTTCGAATTCAGAATCTATTTCGATATCGAATTCTTTATCGAATTCGAAATCCATTTTTTCGAATTCAAAATATATTTCGATATCAGATTTTTGCTCGAATTCGAAATCCATTTCGAATTCAAAATATATTTCGATATCAGACAACCCATTATCGAATTCGAAATCCATTTCAATTCTTTATCGAATGAAATCATTTGATATCGAATCATATCGAATCCGAAATCCATTTCGATTTCGAAATCTATTTCGATATCGAATTTTATCGAATTCGAAATCTATTTCGAATTTAAAATCTATTTCGATATCGATTTGTTTCTCGAATTCAAAATCCAATTCGGTATCGAAATCCATATCGAATTCGATATCCATTTCGAATTCGAAATCCATTATGATATCGAAATCCATTATCGAATTCAATATCCATTTCGAATTCAAAATCAATTTCGATATCGCATTTTTATCGAAATCGAAATCCACTTCGATATCGAAATCCATATCGAATTCGAAATCCATTTCGAATTCAAAATACATTTCGATATCTTTTCCCATATCGAATTCAAAATCCATTTCGATTGCTATCGAAATTAAATTTATTTCGAATTCAAAATTCATTTTGATATCAAAGTGCTTTATCGAATTCGAAATCGATTACTAATTTAAAATCTATTTCGATATCGCATTTGTTCTCGAATTCAAAATCCATTCGATATCGAAATCCATATCGAATTCGATATCCATTTCGAATTCGAAATGCATTTTGCATATCGAAATCCATTTCGCATATCGAAATCCTTATCGAATTCGAAATCCATTCGAATTCAAAATCTATTTCGATATCGACTCCTTTATCGAATTCGAAATGCACTTCGATATCGAAATCCATATCGAATTCAAAATCAATTTCGAATTCAAAATCTATTTCTTTATCGAATTCGAAAATTCCATTTCGAATTCTTTATCGAAGATCGAAATCCATTTCGAATTCAATTTATCTATTCAAAATCCATTTAGATATCGAAATCCATATCGAATTCAATATCCATTTCGAATTCGAAATCCGATTTAGCATATCGAAAAATCCATTCGATATCGAAATCCATATCGAATTCGAAATCCATTTCGAATTCGAAATCTATTTCGATATCCAATTTTTATCGAATTCAAAATCCACTTCGATATCGAAATCCATAACGAATTCGAAATTCATTTCAAATTCAAAATCTATTTCGATATCGAATTCTTTACCGAACTCGAAAGCCATTTCGAATTCAAAATCTATTTCGATATCGAATTCTTTATCGAATTCGAAATCCATTTCGAATTCAAAATCCATTTAGATATCGAATTCTTTATCGAATTCAAAATCCATTTCAATTTCAAAATCTATTTCGATATCGCATTTTTTCTCGAATTCAAACTCCATTTCGATATCGAAATCCATATCGAATTCGATATCCATTTCGAGTTCAAAATCCATTTTGATATCGAAATCCATTTCGAATTCGATATCCATTTCGAATTCGAAATCCATTTTGATATCGAAATCCATTTCGATATCGAAATCCATATCGAATTCGAAATCCATTTCGAATTCAAAATCCTATTTCGATATCGAATTTTTTATCGAATTCGAAATCCATTTCAATTCAAGTCTATTTCGATATCGAATTCTTTATCGAATTCGAAATCCATTTCGAATTCAAAATATATTTCGATATCGAATTCTTTATTGAATTCAAATCCATTTCGAATTTAAAATCTATTTCGATATCGGATTTTGTTTCTCGAATTCGAAATCCATTTCGGTATCGAAATCCATATCGAATTCGATATCCATTTCGAATTCGAAATCCATTTTGATATCGAAATCCATTTCGATATCGAAATCCATATCGAATTCGAAATCCATTTCGAATTCAAAATCTATTTCGATATCGATTTTTATCGAATTCGAAATCCTCTCCGATATCAAAATCCATATCGAATTCGAAATCCATTTCGAATTCAAATCTATTCGATATCAGATTCTTTATCGAATTCGAAATCCATTCTTTATCGAATTCGAAACTTATTTCGAATTCAAAATCCATTTTGATATCGAATTCTTTATCGAATTCGAAATCCATTTCGAATTTAAAATCTATTTCGATATCGATTTGTTTTTCGAATTCGAAATCCATTTCGATATTGAAATCCATATCGAATTCGATATCCATTTCGAATTCAAAATCCATTTTGATATCGAATTCTTTATCGAAATCGAAATCTATTTTGATATCGAAATCCATTTCGATATCGAATTCCAAATCCATTTCGATATTGAAATCCATATCGAATTCAAAATCAATTTCGATATCGATTTCTTTATCGAATTCAAAATCTATTTCGATATCGATTTCTTTATCGAATTCAAAATCTATTTCGATATCGATTTTTTTATCGAATTCGAAATCCATTTCGAATTCAAAATCAATTTCGATATCGATTTCTTTATCGAATTCAAAATCTATTTCGATATCGATTTTTTTTCTCGAATTCGAAGTCCATTTCGATATCGAAATCCATATCGAATTCGATATCCATTTCGAGTTCAAAATCCATTTGATATCGAAATCCATTCCAAATTCGATATCCATTTCCAATTCGAAATCTATTTTTGATATCGAAATCCATTTCGATAATCAAAATCCATATCGAATTCAAAATCCATTTCGAATTCAAAATCTATTCGATATCGAATTACTTATCGAATTCGAAATCCATTTCGAATTCAGAATCTATTTCGATATCCAATTCATTTATCGAATTCAAAATCCATTTCGAATTCAAAATATATTTCGATATCGAATTCATTTTATCGAATTCGAAATCCATTTCAATTCGAAATTATCCGATGTCGAAATAGATTTTGAATTCGAAATGGATTTCGAATTCGATATGGATTTTACCGATATTCGAAATGGATTTCGATATCAAAATGGATTTCGAATTCGAAATGGATATCGAAACCGATATGGAGCACGATACCGAAATGAATTTCGAATTCGAAAGGAAACAAGATCGATATCGAAATAGATTTATAAATTCGAAATGGATTTAGAATTCAATAAAGAATTCGATATCGAAATATATTTTGAATTCGAAATGGAGCTCGAATTCGATAGAAATTAGATATCGAAATGGATTCTGAATTGGACTTTTATTTCGAATTCGATAAAAAATTCGATATCGAAATAGATTTTGAAAAAAAAATGGATTTCAGATCATATGAGATTTCAAATATCGAAATGGACTCGATATCAAAATGGATTTCGAATTCAAAAAAATGAATATCGAATTCGAAATGGATTTCGATATCAAAATGGATTTGGAACTCGAAATGGATATCGAGATTCGATCATGGATTTCGCATATCGAAATGGAAGTTTAGAATTCGAGAAAGGAAAATCGATATCGAAATAGATTTTGAATTCGAAATGGACTTCGGGATCGATAGAGAAATTCGATATCAAAATGGATTTTGAATTCGAAATGGATTTCGAATTCGATAAGAGAATTCGATGTCGAAATAGATTTTTAATTCGAAATGGGTTTTCGAGTTCATTATAAAGAATTCGATATCGAATTAGATTGTAAAATTCGAAATGGATTTTTCAGAGAATTCGTTATATAGTTTGATATCAGAGAATGGATTTCGAATTCGATAAAAAAATCTCGATATCGAAATAGATTTTGAATTCGAAATGGATTTCGAATTCGATATGGTTTTCGATATCGAAAGGATTTCGATATCAAAATGGATTTTGAATTCGAAATGGATATCGAATTTGATATGGATTTCAATATCGAAATGGATTTCGAATTCGAAAAACAAATCGATATCGAAATAGATTTTAAATTCGAAATGGCATTTCGGAGATTCGATATGGATTTCGATATCGAAATGGATTTCGCATATCAAAATGGATTTCGAATGTCGAAATGGATATCGAATTCGATATGGATTTCGATACCGAAATGGATTTCGAATTCGAGAAACAAATCGATATCGAAATAGATTTTAAATTCGAAATGGATTTCGAATTCAATAAAGAATTCGATATCGAAATATATTTTGAATTCGAAATGGATTTCGAATTCGATAAAGAATTCGATATCGAAATAGATTCTGAATTCGAAATGGATTTCGAATTCGATAAAAAATTCGATATCGAAATAGATTTTGAATTCGAAATGGATTTCGAATTCGATATGGATTTCGATATCGAAATGGATTTCGATATCAAAATGGATTTCGAATTCGAAATGGATATCGAATTCGAAATGGATTTCGATATCAAAATGGATTTTGAACTCGAAATGGATATCGAATTCGATATGGATTTCGATATCGAAATGGATTTCAAATTCGAGAAAAAAAATCGATATCGAAATAGATTTTGAATTCGAAATGGATTTCGAATTCGATAAGGAATTTCGATATCAAAATGGACTAAGAATTCGAAATGGATTTCGAATTCGATAAGAATTCGATATCGAAATAGATTTTGAATTCGAAATGGGTTTCGAGTTCATTCAAAGAATTCGATATCGAAATAGATTTTGAATTCAAAATGGATTTCAAATTCGTTATGGATTTCGATATCGAAGTGGATTTCGAATTCGATAAAAAAATCGATATCGAAATAGATTTTGAATTCGAAATGGATTTCGAATTCGATGATAGATTTCGATATCGAAATGGATTTCGAATATCAAAATGGATTTCAAATTCGAAATGGATATTGAATTCGATATGGATTTCGATATCAAAATGGATTTCGAATTCGATAAAGAATTTTTAGTCGAAATGGATTTCGAATTCGATAAAGAATTCGAAATAGAATTTCGATATTCGATAGAGAAATAGATTTTGAATTCGAAATTTATTTCGAATTCTGTAAGGGTTTTCGCATATCAGAGAATGGATTTCAAATTCGATAAAAAAGTCGATATCGAAATAGATTTTGAATTCGAAATGGATTTCGAATTCGATATTGATTTCGATATCGAAATGGATTTCGATATCAAAATGGATTTCGAATTCGAAATGGATATCGAATTCGATATGGACATTCGATATCGAAATGGATTTCAAAGAATTCGAGAAACAAATCGATATCGAAATAGATTTAAAAATTCGAAATGGATTTCGAATTCGATAAAGAATTCAACATCGAAATAGATTTTGAATTCGAAATGGATTTCGAATTCGATAAAAATTCGATATCAAAATGGATTTTGAATTCGAAATGGATTTCGAATTCGATATGGATTTCGATATCGAAATGGATTTCGAATTCGAGAAACAAATCGATATCGAAATAGATTTTAAATTCGAAATGGATTTCGAATTCGATAAAGAATTCGATATCAAAATGGATTTAGAATTCGAAATAAATTTCGAATTCGATAAAAAATTCTTTTTTCGTTCAATTCGGTAATGGATATCGAAATATATTTTGAATTCGAAATGGATTTCGAATTCGATATGGATTTCGATATCGAAGTGGATTTCGATTTCGATAAAAAAATCGATATCGAAATAGATTTTGAATTCGAAATGGATTTCGAATTCGATATGGATTTCGATATCATAATGGATTTCGAATTCGAAATGGATAACTATCGAATTCGATATGGATTTCGATACCGAAATGGATTTCGAATTCGAGAAACAAAATCGATATCGAAATAGATTTTAAATTCGAAATAGATTTCGAATTCGATAAGGAATTCGATATCGAAATAGATTTTGAATTCGAAATGGATTTCGGATTCGATATGGATTCCGATATCGAAATGGATTTCGAATTCGATAAAGAATTCGAAATGGATTTCGAATTCGATAAGAGAATTCGATATCGAAATATATTTTGAATTCGAAATGGATTTCGAATTCGATAAGGAATTCGATATCGAAATATATTTTGAATTCGAAATGGATTTCGAATTCGATAAAGAATTCGATATCGAAATAGATTCTGAATTCGAAATGGATTTCAGATTCGATTAACGAAATTCGATATCAAAATGGATTTCGAATTCGATAAGGAATTCGATATCGAAATATATTCTGAATTCGAAATGGATTTCGAATTCGATAAGAGAATTCGATATCGAAATATATTTAGAATTCGAAATGGATTTCGAATTCGATAAAGAATTCGATATCGAAATATATTTTGAATAAGAAATGGATTTCGAATTCGATAAAAATCGATATCAGAAATAGATTACGCGAATTCGATAAAGAATTCGATATCGAAATTGATTTTGAATTCGAAATGGATTTCGAATTCGATATGGATTTCAATATCGAAATGGATTTGGAATTCGATATCGAAATGGATTTCGAGTTCGAAATGGAGTTTGAAATCGAAATAGATTTTAAAATCAAAAATGGATTTCGAATTCGATATGGATTTTTATCGATATGGATTTCGATATCAAAATGGATTTCGAATTCAATAAGGCTTTTGAATTCGAAATGGATTTTGAACTCGATATGGATTTCGATATCGAAATGGAGTTTGAATTCGAAAAATTTTTCGATATCGAAATAGATTTTGAATTCGAAATTGAGTTCGAATTCGATAGAGAATTCGATATCAAAATGGATTTTGAATTCGAAATGGATTTCGAATTCGATAAGGAATTCGATATCGAAATAGATTTTGAATTCGAAATGGGTTCCATTCGAGTTCGAGTAAAGATTCGATATTTGAGTAGATTTTGAATTCGAAATGGATTTCGAATTCGTTATGGATTTCGATATCGAAGTGGATTTCGAATTCGATAAGAATTCGATATCGAAATAGATTTTTGAATTCGAAATGGATTTCGAATTCGATATGGATTTCGATATCGAAATGGATTTCGATATCAAAATGGATTTCGAATTTGAAATGGATATTGAATTCGATATGGATTTCGATATCAAAATGGATTTCGAATTCGATAAAGAATTCGAAATGGATTTCGAATTCGATAAAAATGGAATTGCGATATAGAAATTGATTTCGAATTCGATATGAATTTCGATATCAGTGGATTTCGAATTCGATAGGAAGTCGATATCGAAATAGATACACGAATTCGAAATGGATTTCGAATTCGATATGGATTTCGATATCAAAATGGATATCGAATTCGATATGGATTTCGATATCGAAATGGATTTCGAATTCGAGAAACAAATCGATATCGAAATAGATTTAAAATTCGAAATGGATTTCGAATTCGATAAAGAATTCGAAATCGAAATAGATTTTGAATTCGAAATGGATTTCGAATTCGATAAAAAAATTCGATATCAAAATGGATTTTGAATTCGAAATGGATTTCGAATTCGATATGGATTTCGATATCGAAATGGATTTCGAATTCGAGAAACAAATCGATATCGAAATAGATTTTAAATTCGAAATGGATTTCGAATTCGATAAAGAATTCGATATCAAAATGGAATATATTTTGAATTCGAAATGGATTTCGAATTCGATAAAGAATTCGATATCGAGATAGATTCTGAATTCGAAATGGATTTCGAATTCGATAACGAATTCGATATCAAAATGGATTTCGAATTCGATAAAAAAATTCGATATCAAAATGGATTTTGAATTCGAAATGGATTTCGAATTCGATATGGATTTCGATATCGAAATGGATTTCGAATTCGAGAAACAAATCGATATCGAAATAGATTTTAAATTCGAAATGGATTTCGAATTCGATAAAGAATTCGATATCAAAATGGATTTTGAATTCGAAATAAATTTCGAATTCGATAAAGAATGGATTTCGAATTCGATAAAGAATTCGAAATGGATTTCGAATTCGATATGGATATCGAAATATATTTTGAATTCGAAATGGATTTCGGATTCGATATGGATTCCGATATCAAAATGGATTTCGAATTCGATAAAGAATTCGAAATGGATTTCGAATTCGATAAGAGAATTCGATATCGAAATATATTTTGAATTCGAAATGGATTTCGAATTCGATAAAGAATTCGATATCGAAATAGATTTTAAATTCGAAATGGATTTCGAATTCGATAAAAAATTCGATATCGAAATAGATTTTGAATTCGAAATGGATTTCGGATTCGATATGGATTCCGATATCAAAATGGATTTCGAATTCGATAAAGAATTCGAAATGGATTTCGAATTCGATAAAGAATTCGAAATGGATTTCGAATTCGATAAAGAATTCGAAATGGATTTCGAATTCGATAAAGAATTCGATATCGAAATATATTCTGAATTCGAAATGGATTTCGAATTCGATAAAGAATTCGATATCGAAATATATTTGAATTCGAAATGGCTTTCGAATTCGATAAAGAATTCGATATCGAAATATATTTTGAATTCGAAATGGATTTCGAATTCGATAAAGAATTCGATATCGAAATAGATTCTGAATTCGAAATGGATTTCGAATTCGATAACGAATTCGATATCAAAATGGATTTTGAATTCGAAATGGATTTCGAATTCGATAAGGAATTCGATATCAGAGTATATTTTGAATTCGAAATGGTTTCAATTCGATAAAGAATTCGATATCGAAATATATTAAGAATTCGAAATGGATTTCGAATTCGATAAAAGAATTCGATATCGAAATTATATTTTGAATTCAAAATAGAATTTCAAGGTCGATAAGTGATTGGGAATTCGATAAAGAATTCGATATCGAAATAGATTTTGAATTCGAAATGGATTTCGAATTCGATATGGATTTCGATATCGAAATGGATTTCGATATCAAAATGGATTTCGAATTCGAAATGGATATCGAATTCGAAATGGATTTCGATATCAAAATGGATTTTGAACTCGAAATGGATATCAAATTCGATATGGATTTCGATATCGAAATGGACTTCGAATTCGAAAAAAAATTCGATATCGAAATAGATTTTGAATTCGAAATGGATTTGCAATTCGATAAAGAATTCGATATCAAAATGGATTTTGAATTCGAAATGGATATCGAAATTCGAAATGGTTTTCGAAGATTTGATAAGAAAACTCGATATCAAAATGGATTTTTAATTCAGAAATGGATATCGAAGTCGATATGGATTTCGATATCGAAATGGATTTCGAATTCGAGAAACAAATCGATATCGAAATAGATTTTGAATTCGAAATGGATTTCGAATTCGAAAAGAATTCGATAACATAAAATGGATTTTGAATTCGAAATGGATATCGAATTCGATATGGATTTCGATATCGAAATGGATTTCGAATTCGAAAGAGAAATCGATATCGAAATATTTTTCGATATCGAAATGGATTTCGATATCAAAATGGATTTCGAATTCCATTTCAGACTATTCTTTTTCAAAATAGATTTTGAATTCGAAATGGATTTCGATATCAAAATGGATTTTGAATTCGAAATGGATATCGAATTCGAAATGGATTTTGAATTCGAAATGGATATCGAATTCGAAATGGATTTCGAATTTGATAAAAAATTCGATATCAAAATGGATTTTGAATTCGAAATGGATATCGAATGTCGATATGGATTTCGATATCGAAATGGATTTCGAATTCGAGAAAAAAAATCGATATCGAAATAGATTTTGAATTCGAAATGGATTTTGAATTGGAAATGGATATCGAAGTCGATATGGATTTCGATATCGAAATGGATTTCGAATTCGAGAAACAAATCGATATCGAAATAGATTTTGAATTCGAATTGGATTTCGAATTCGATAAAGAATTCGATATCGAAATAGATTTTGAATTCGAAATGGATTTTGAATTCGAAATGGATATCGAATTCGAAATGGATTTCGAATTTGATAAAAAATTCGATATCAAAATGGATTTTGAATTCGAAATGGATATCGAAGTCGATATGGATTTCGATATCGAAATGGATTTCGAATTCGAGAAAAAAAATCGATATCGAAATAGATTTTGAATTCGAAATGGATTTTGAATTGGAAATGGATTTCGAATTCGATAAAGAATTCGATATCGAAATAGATTTTGAATTCGAAATGGATTTCGAATTCGATATGGATTTTGAATTCAAAATGGATTCTGAATTGGAAATGGATTTCGAATTCGATATGGATTTCGATATCGAAATAGATTTTGAATTCGAAATGGATTTCGAATTCGATAAAGAATTCGATATCAAAATGAATTTTAAATTCAAAATGGATTTCGAATTCGATAATGGATTTTGAATATCGAAATGGATTTCGAATTCGATAAACAATTCGATATCAAAATGGATTTTGAATTCAAAATGGATATCTCAAATTCGAAATGGATTTCGATAATATCAAAATAGAGCTCGAATTCGATAAAGAATTCGATATCGAAATAGATTTTGAATTCGAAATGGATTTCGAATTCGATAAAAAAATTCGATATCTAAATGGATTTTGAATTCGAAATGGATTTCGATATCGGAATTGATTTCGAATTCGAGAAACAAATCGATATCGAAATAGATTTTAATTCGAAATGGATGTCGAATTCGATAAAGAATTCGATATCAAAATGGATTTTGAATTCGAAATGGATATCGAATTCGATATGGATTTCGATATCGAAGAGGATTTCGAATTCGATAAAAAAATCGATATCGAAATAGATTTTGAATTCGAAATGGATTTCGAATTCGATAATGAATTTCGATATCGAAATGGATGTACGATATCAAAATGGATTTTGAATTCGAAATGGATATCGAATTCGAAATAGATTTTGAATTCGATATGGATTTCGAATTCGATAAAGAATTCGATATCGAAATAGATTTTGAATTCGAAATGGATTTCGAACTCGATATGGATTTTGAATTCGAAATGGATTTCGAATTCGATAAAGAATTCGATATCAAAATGGATTTAAAATTCGAAATGCATATCGAATTCGATATGGATTTCGATATCGAAATGGATTTCGAATTCGAGAAACAAATCGATATCGATATCGAAATTGGATTTCGATATCGAAATGGATTTCGAATTCGGGAAACAAATCGATATCGAAATAGATTTAAAATTCGAAATGGATTTCGAATTCAAAATTCATTTCGAAATCGAAATAGATTTTGAGATAGAAATGGATTTCGAATTCGATAAAAAAATTCGATATCAAAATGGATTTTGAATTCGAAATGGATTTCGAATTCGATATGGAGCTCGATATCGAAATGGATTTCGAATTCGAGAAACAAATCGATATCGAAATAGATTTTAAATTCGAAATGGATTTCGAATTCGATATGGATTTCGATACCGAAATGAATTTCGAATTCGAGAAACAAATCGATATCGAAATAGATATTAAATTCGAAATGGATTTCGAATTCGATGAGTCCATTTCGATATCCAAATTCATTTTGAATTCGAAATGGATTTCGAATTCGATCTCCATTTCGATATCGAAATATCATTTTGAATTCGAAATGGATTTACAATTCGATAAGGAATTCGATATCGAAATAGATTCTGGTGATTCGAAATGGATTTCGAATTCGATAAGCGAATTCGATATCAAAATGGATTTTGAGATTCGAAAATGGATTTCGAATTCGATAAAGAATTCGATATCTAAATATATTCTGAATTCGAAATGGATTTCGAATTCGATAAAATTCCATTCGATAGTCGAAATTATATTTTGAATTCGAAATGGATTTCGAATTCGATAAAATTCGATATCATTCTATTACAGTTCGAAAATATATTTCGATATCGAATTCATTTAATCGAAGATTCGAATACCATTTCGAAGACTACAAATATATTTCGTACAATCGAATTCAACTTATCGAATTCAAAAATCATTCATTCATATCGAGTCTTTATCGAATTCGGAAATCCATTTCGAGATAAAAACATATCAATTTAGATTATCCGAAATCCAAATCGGAGATTCAGAATCATTTCGATATCAGTGTCGAATTAATGGAAATCCATTTCGAAATTCAAGTAGTATATTTCGATATCGAATTCTTTTGCTCGAATTCCTTTCGGAAATTCAAAATATATTTACGATATCGAAGATTCTTCGAATTCGAATCCATTTCAATTAATAATACCATTCGATATCATTTGGTTTCTCGAGTGATTTCAAATTCATTCGATATCCATTTCGATAATTAGAAATCCATTCGAATTTAAAGAAATCCATTTCGATAATATCATTCGATTCTCGAAGATTAAATCCATTAGAGTATCGAAATCCATTCGAAATCCATTCGAATTCAAATCGACGATATCGAATTAATTATCGAAAAGAAATCCATTCGAATTCAATAAATCTATTTCAATCTCGAATTCATTATCGGAGATTCGAATCCATTTCAATTTTAAATCTATTTCGATATCGATTTGTTCTCAGGTCAAATCCATTCGATATCGAAATCCAATTTCGATATCGATATCGATTTGTTTCATCGGAAATTCGAAATCCATTTCATTAGATATCGAAATCCATATCAATTCGATATATGCGATATTTCGAATTTTAAATCCATTTGATAATCTGATCCGAGAATCCATTCGAATTCAAAATCCTATCGATGATTCGAATTCCATTCGAGAATTCAAAATCTATTTCGACTAATCGAATTCAACATCGAATTCGAGTCCGTATATCGGAAATTCAAAAATCTATTTCGAGAATTCGATAAATAAATCCATTATCAATTCAAAATCCGTTTTGATATCGTAAATCCATTTCGATTTTATCGAAATCATATCGATAGAATCCACTAAGAATTCAAAGAATCTGTATTTTAAATAAATTTTTTTTCGAAATCAAATCTAAATTTCCGATCGAAAGTCCATATCAATATCAGTGTCCATTTCAAATTCAAAATGCATTTAGATATCAATTTAACTGTCGAATTCGACATCCATTTCGAGAGGCAAAATCTATTTCGATATCGATTTTGTTTCGACGTAGAATCCATTCTCACTATCGAAATCCATTTCGAAGATTCAAAATACATTTCGGAGATTCCATATCGAAGATTTTTTTAAATAGAATTCGATCATTTCGACATTCAAAAATCTATTTCGATATCGAATTCTTTATCGAATTCGAAATCCATTTGATATCGCTTGAAAATCACATTTCAATTCGATATCCATTTCGAAATTCAAAAATCCATTTGATATCAATTGAACATTCAATCCGATAAATTCAAAATACATGTCGAAATTCGAATCCCATTTCAATTCAAAGATATTTCGATATCGAGAATTCAACATCGAGATTCGAAATCCATTTCGAAATTCAAATCTATTTCGATATTCGAATCCATGTAGAATTTTGAGAATCCATTTCCAGATTCAAGTCCATTTGAGATTCAAATCCCATGTCAATCTCGAAATCCATTTCGAATTCAAAGTCTGTT
The DNA here is from genome assembly GCA_035045865.1 of Drosophila austrosaltans. Classification (NCBI taxonomy): domain Eukaryota; kingdom Metazoa; phylum Arthropoda; class Insecta; order Diptera; family Drosophilidae; genus Drosophila; species Drosophila austrosaltans. The sequence goes on from JAWNOQ010000137.1 coordinate 79,539, forward strand.
TCATTAATCATTCTTTTAAAATCGAATTCGAAGAAATCCATTTCCATTTCGAATTCAAAATCTTATTTTTCGATATCGATTTTTTTTCTCGAATTCGAAGAAATACATATCTATTTTCGATATCCATTTCGAATTCAAAGTCCATTTGATATCGAAATTTTATCAAATTCCAATCGGTGATTCCAAAATCCATTTCGAATTCAAAATATATTTCGATTATCGAAGATTAACATCAATTCAAAATCAATTCGAGATAAATCTATTCGATATCCATTCGATATAAATCCATTCGAAATCCATTTCGGTGAGATATCAATTTCGATAATCAATTTCCAATTCAAAATCCATTTCGAATTTCAAAATCTATTTCGATATCGATTTTTTTTTTCTCTAATTCGAAATCCATTTCGATATCGAGAAATCCATATCGACTTCGATATCCATTTCGAATTCAAAATCCATTTTGATATCGAATTTTTTATCAAATTCGAAATCCACTAGGATTTTAGGTATCCATTTCGATTCAAAATCCATTTCGAGAATTCGATATCCATTTCGAATTCAATTGACATCGATATCGAAATCCATTCGAAGTCAAATATTTCGTGTCAATTCAATGAATTCGAGGAAGACAGATATTTCGATATCATTAAATTTCTCGAATTCGAAATCCATTTTCGATATCTATTCATCATATCGAATTCCATCCATAGAATTCAAGAATCCATTTTGATATCAAAATCTTTATCGAATTCATAATCAATATCAAATTCAAAATCTATTCGATAATCGATATCGATTCTCGAAAATTCGAAAATCCATTTAGATTATCGAAATCCATATCGTACTTCATTGATATCATTTCAATTCAAAATCCGTTTAGATAATGGAATTTACTTATCAAAATCCATTTAGAGTCCATTCGATAAATACCATTTCAAATCATTCGCATTCTCTTATCGATAATTCGAAATCCATTCGATGATAATTCAAAAAAATTCATTCGATATCAAATTCGAATAAATTCGAAAGTCCATTTCGATAATGAAAATCCACATCATTCGATTATCCGCTTGATTAGAAATCCATTATCAAATAAAAATCCATTTGGAGTCCATTCGATGATGAATTCCATTTAGAAATCATTCGAATCCATTCGATATCAAATCCATATCGAATATAGAAATAAATTTGGAGATTCAAATCTATTATCCATTAATCAAATTCTTTATCGAATTAGTATCGAATTCAGAAATCTATTTCAAATTCAAGGCTTCTGTTTCGATATCGAATTCTATTATCGAATTCAAAATCCATATCGAATTAAGTATATTTCGATATCGAATTCTCTTATCGAATTCGAAATTTATTTCGATTCATGTCGAGAATTCTTTATCGAAATTCGAAATCCATTCGAAATTCAAAATCCATTTGATATCAATTCGTTATCGAATTCGAAATCCATTTCGAATTCAGGAATCTATTTCGATATCAATTACTTTATCGATAAGAATTCGAAATCATTTCGGAGATTCAAAATATGGATATTCGATATCGAATTCTTTATCGGAAATTCGAAAGCCATTTCGAGGAATTCGAAATATATTTCGATATCGAATTCTTTATCGAATTCGAAGTACATTTTTAAAAGAGATTCATTTCGATATCGAATATACTTTATCGAATTTCGAAATCCATTTCGATATATTCTTTAATCGAATTCGAAATCCGATCAAGTTCTTTATCGAAAGGAATTCATCCGCCATTTCGAGTTCTATTATCGCATTCGAGAATCCCCATCGATGTCGGAATCCGCATTGTCGAATATCGAAGTCAATTTCGGAGATTCAAAATCTATTTCGATATCGAATTTTTTATCGAATTCGAAATCCATTTCGGGAAAGATTTAAAATCTATTTCGATATCGAATTCAATTTATCGAAATTTCGAAATCCATATCGAAATATTATTTCGATATCGAATTCTTTATCGAATTCGAAAATCCATTTCGATAAAAATTCCTTTATCGAATTCGAAGATTTATTTTAATATCAAATCCAATATCGAATCAAAATCCATTTCGATAATTCCTTTCGATATCCATATCGAATTCAAACATCCATTTTAGAGATTCTTTTATCCAATATCGAAATCCATTAGCTTTTATCAATTCGAAATTTATTTCGAATTCAAATCCATTTAGGTATCAAAATTCATTTATCGATCTCGTAGTCCATTTCGAGAAATTTAAAATCTATTTCGCATATCGATTTCATTCTCGAATTCGAAAATCCATTCGATAATCGAGAATCCATATCGAATTCAGAAATCATTTCATTTCAAAATCGATTTTGATATCACATCTCCTTTATCGAATTCGAAATCCATTTAGATATCGATATTCGTTATCAATACATTCCAGGAAATTCAATCTATCTCGATATCGAGAATCTCTTTATCAAATTCATAATCCATTTCGAATTCAAGTATAACCGTTTGATATCGAATTCTTTATCGAATTCAAAATCCATTTCGATAATTTAAAATCTATTTCGATATCGATTTGTTTCTCGAATTCGAAATCCATTTCGATTTCTACATCGAGATCGAATTCGAGAATCCATTATCGAATTCAAAAATCGATCAGTTTTATCGAGTGTTATTTCGACTAAAATCAACACAGACTCGAATTCTTTATCGGAAATTCGAAATGCATTTCGAGAATTTTTTAAATCTATTTCGATATCAGATTTGTTTCTCGATTCGAAATCCATTTCGATATCGAAATCCATGAAGAAATTCGATATCCATTTTGATTTCGAATAAGATATCGAATTCGAAATCCATTTCGAACTAAAATCTGATGGAATATCGACATCCACTCGAATTCGAAATCCACTTCGATAATCGAAATCCATATCGAATTCGAAGAAATCAATTTCGAATTCCATATTTCTTTTATCGAATTCGAAATCCATTTTCGAGATTCTTACTATCGAGATTCGAAATCTTCGATTTTGATATCGAAATCCATATCGAAATTCAATATCCATTTCAAGATTCGAAATCCATTTTGATATCGAAATCCATTTCGATTCGAAATCCATATCGATTCGAAATCCATTTCTAATTTCAAAATCTATTTCGATATCGATTTTTTTATTTTTCGAATTATCGAAATCCATAACGAAATTCGAAATCCATTTCGAATTCCCAATACATTTCGATATCGAAATTCTTTACCGAACTCGAAGACCATTGAATCTCGGAATATATTTCAAGAAATCTTATTTCATTCAATATCGAATTCTTTATCGAATTCGGAGTCCACTTCAATTCAAAATTCATTTGATATCGAATTCTCTTATCGATATTCGAAATCCATTTTCGAAATTCAAGAAATCTATTTCGATATCGCATTCTTTTTCGAATATGTACTCCATTTCATTATATCGAAATCCATATCCAGTTTAAAATCCATTTCTAATTCAAAGAAATTTATTAGAATTCGAGAAATCCATTTAGATATCGAAATCCATATCGATAAAAATCCATATCGAGAGGATTCAATCCATTTGATTTTAAGATCCATTTCGATTTCAAACTCCATTTGATCCGATAATTCAGATCGACTTCATTCGAAAATCCATATCAGTAAGAAATCCATTCGATATCGAAATCATTTCGATTAATTAGAATTCATTATCAAATTTCAAAATCTACTTTCAGTATCGTTTTTTTTTAATCGAATTCGAAAATCCATTCGAATTCAAAATCCATTTCAGTATCAGGAATTCTATTATCTACATTCGAAGATCCATTTTCGAATGATTCAAATATTCATTCGATATCGAATTCGCTATCAATCAGAAATCCATTTCGAAATTCCAGAATATAATTTCCATTTATCGAAATTCTTATCGAATTCGAAATCCATTTGATATCGAATTCGTTAATCATTCGAAGATCAATTTCGAATTAGAAATCTATTTCGATATCGACATTCTTTATCGAATTTCGAAATCCATTTCCATATTCCACAAATATATTTCGATATCGAATTCCATTTATCGAATTCAAAATCCATTTCGAATTCAAAAACTAATATTTCGATATCAGAATTCTTTATCGAATTCGAAATCCATTTCGAATTCTTTATCGAATTCGAGATCCACCCCCAACATTTGATATCGGAATCCATATCGAATTCCGAAATCCATTTCGAATTCAAAATCTATTTCGATATCCAGATTTTTTATCAGATTCAAAATCTATTTCAGATTGAAATCCATTCGATATCGATTTGTATTCTCGAATTCGAAATCCATTTCGGTATCGAAATCGATATCGAATCTCGATATCCATTTCGAATTCGAAATCCATTATGATATCGAAATCCATATCGAATTCAGAAATCCATTTCGAATTCAAAATCTATTTCGATATCGACTTTTTTTATCGAAATCGAGAATCCACTTCGATATCGAAATCCATATCGAATTCAAAATCCATTTCGGGTAAGAAAATATATATTCGATATCAACATATCAGAATTCGAAATCCATTCGAATTCCCTCCTTTTATCGAATTCGAAATTTATTTCGAATTCAAAATCCATTTGATATCGAATCTCTTTATCGAATTCAAAATCCATATCCAATTAAAAATCTATTTCGATATCGAAATTTGTTTCTCGAATTCGAAATCCATTTCGCATATCGAAATCCAAATCGAATTCAAAATCCATTTCAATTCAAAATCCATTTGATATCGAATTTTTTTATCGAATTCGAAATCCATTTCGAATTCAAATCAATATTCGATTTCGAAATTCTTTATCGAATTCGAGAATCCATTTCAAGTACATTTAAATCTATTTCGATATTCGATTTGTTTCTCGAATTCGAAAAATCCATTCGATATCGAAATGCATATCTAAATTCGATATCCATTTCGAATTCGAGAATCCGATGGTGATATCAAAATCCATTTCGATATCGAAATCCATATCGAATTCGAAATCCATTTCAATTCAAAATCTATTTCGATATCGACTTTTTTAGTCGAATTCGAAATCACCTTCGCATATCGAAATCCATATCGAATTCGAAATCAATGATTTCGAATTCGAAATCTATTTCTTTATCAGATTCGAAATTCATTTCGAATTCTTTATCGGAAAGAATATCAAAATCCATTTCGAATTCTTTATCGGAAATTCAATCCATTTGATATCGAAATGCATATCAAATTCAATATCCATTTCGAATTCGAGAGATCATTCTGATATCGAAATCCATTTCGATATCGAAATCCATATCGAATTCGAAATCCATTTCGAATTCAAAATCTATTTCGATATCGATTTACCTATCGAATTCGAAATCCACTTCGATATCGAAAGTCCATAACGAATTCGAAATCCATTTCGAATTCAAAATCTATTTCGATATCGAATTACCTTCAGACTCGAAACCCATTTCGAATTCAAAAATCTATTTCGATATCCAATTCTTTATCGAATTCGAAATCTATTTCGAATTCAAAATCCATTTTGATATCGAATTCATTTATCGAATTCGAAATCCATTTCGAATTCAAAATCTCATTTCGATATCGATTTTTTTCTCGAATTCAAACTCCATTTCGATATCGAAATCCATATCCAATTCGATATCCATTTCAAGTTCAAAATCCATTTTGATATCGAAATCTCATTTCGAATTCGATATCCATTTCGAATTCGAAATCCATTTTGATATCGAAATCGATTTCGATATCGAAATCGCATCGATTAAATCCATTCGAATTCAAAATCTATTTCGATATCGAATTATTATCGAATTCGAAATCCATTTCGAGTCAGAATCTATTCGATATCGAATTCATTTATCGAATTCGAAATCCTATTTCGAATTCAAAATATATTTCGATATCGAATTCTTTTTCAATGAATTCGAAATCCATCTCGCATTGCATCTATTTCGATATCGATTTGTTTCTCCCGAATTCAATTTCCATTTCGAGTATCGAAATCCATATCGAATTCGATATCCATTTCGAATTCGAGAATCCATTTTGATATCGAAATCCATTTCGATATCCAATCCATATCGAATTCGAGAATCCATTTCAATCTCCAATTTTTTCTGATATCGATGATTTTTTTCGAATTCAAAAATCCATTTCGATATTGAAATCCATTCATTCGAGATTCGATATCCATATCGAATTCAAAATCCATTTTGATATCTGAAATCTCATTTCGATACTCGAAATCCATATCGAATTCAAATCCATTTCGAATTGAAATACTATTTCGATATCAAAATTTTTTATCGAATTCAATTACCGACTCGATATCGAAATCCATAACGAATTCGAAATCCATTTCGAATTCAAGAAATCTATTCGATATCAAAATTCTTTTTCGAACTCGAAACCCATTTCAATCTCGAAAATCTATTTCGATATCGAAATTGATATCGAATTCGAAATCCATCTCAAATTCAAAATCCATTTAGATATCGAATTCTTTATCGAAAGTCGAAGTCCATTTCGAATCTCGAAATCTTCTATTTTCGATATCGATTTTTTCTTCCTTTTTTCTCGAATTCAAAACTCCATTTCGATATCGAAATCCATATCGAATTCGATATCCATTTCGAGTTCAGGAAATCCATTTTGATATCGAAATCATTTTCGAATTCGATATCATTTCGAATTCGAAATCCATTTTGATATCGAAATCCATTTCAGATATCGAAATCCATATCGAATCTCACTATCCATTTCGAATTCAAAAGGAATCTATTTCGCATATCGAATTTACTTATCAAATTCGAAATCAACAATTCAGAATCATAATTCGATATCAAAATTCATTGTCAATTCGCAATCCATTTCCAATTCGAGAAATATATTTCGATATCGAATTCTTTATTGAATTCGAAATCCATTCCAGATTGAAAATCTATTTCGATATCGATTTGATTTTCTCAGAATTCGAAATCCATTTCACATTCAATAAATCCATATCGAGATTCGATATCCATTTCGAATTCGAAATCCATTCGATATCAAAATCCATTCGATATCGAAATCCATATCGATTAGAAATCCATTTCGAATTCAAAATCTATTTCGAATATATTTGAATTCGAAATGGATTTCGAATTCGATAAAGAATTCGATATCTAATTATATTTTGAATTCAAAATGGATTTCGAATTCGATAAAAGCCCAGATCGAAATAGATTCTGAATTCGAAATGGATTTCGAATTCGATAAGAGAATTCGATATCGAAATAGATTTTGAATTCAGAAATGGATTTCGAATTAGATGTGCATTTCGATATCGAAATGGATTTCGATAATAAAATAGATTTCGAATTCGAAAGATATCAATTCGAAATCATTCGATATCAAAATGGATTTTGAACTCGAAATGGATATCGAATTCGATATGGATTTCGATATCGAAATGGATCTCGAATTCGAGAAAAAAAATCGAATATCGAAATAGATTTTGAATTCGATAAAGAAATCGATATCGAAATTGATTATGAATTCGAAATGGATTTCGAATTCGATAAAAAAATCGATATCGAAATGATTTGAATTCGATAAGAAATCGATATCGAAATAGATTTTGAATTCGATAAAGAAATCGATATCGAAATTGATTTTGAATTCGATATGGATTTCAATATCGAAAATGGATTTGAATTCGATATCGAAATGGATTTCGATATCAAAATATGACTTTCGATATTCGGATGAAGAGAATTCGACATATCAATTCGAAATGGATATCGAATTCGATATGGATTTCAATATCAAAATGGATTTCGAATTCGAAGGAAGGACAAGATCGATATCGAAGGAGTAGATTTATAAATTCGAAATGGATTTCGAATTCGATAAAGAAATTCGATATCAAAATGGATTTTGGATTCGAAATAAAGTTCAAATTCGATAAGAGAATGGATTTCAAATTCGATAAGAGAATTCGATATCAGGAAAAAATGAATTTTGAATTCGAAATGGATTTCGAATTCGATATGGATTTCGATATCGAAGAGGATTTCGATTTCGATAAAAAAATCGATATCGAAATAGATTTTGAATTCGAAATGGATTTCGAATTCGATGATGAATTTCGATATCGAAATGGATTTCGATATCAAAATGGATTTCGAATTCGAAATGGATATCGAATTCGATATGGATTTCGATACCGAAATGGATTTCGAATTCGAGAAAACAAATCGATATCGAAATAGATTTTAAATTCGAAATGGATTTCGAATTCAATGGGGGGGGGGGGGGGGGTTTTTTTTTTTTTTTTTTTTGAAAATTCGATATCGAAATATATTTTGAATTCGAAATGGATTTCGAATTCGATAAGGAATTCGATATCGAAATAGATTCTCAATTCGAAATGGATTTCGAAATTCGATAAGGAATTCGATATCTGAATAGATTTTGAATTCGAAATGGATTTCGAATTCGATATGGATTTCGATATCGAAATGGATTTCGATATCAAAAATGGATTTCGAATTCGATAATGAATATCGATATTGAAATTGATTTTGATTTCAAAATGGATTTTGAATTCGAAATGATTTCGAATTCGATATGGATTTCGATATCGAAATGGAGTTTGAATTCGATTAAAGAATTTGATTCGATATCGAAATAGGATTTTGAATTCGAAATGGATTTCGAATTCGATAATGGATTCGATATCAAAATGGATTTCGAATTCGATATGATTTGATTAAAATGGATTTCGAATTCGATAAAGAATTCGATATCGAAAAAGATTTGAATTGAAATGGATTGAACAGATTTCGAATCGAATGGATTTTTTAAATGGATTTCGAGTTTCGATGAAGAATTCGATATCGAAATAGATTTAGAATTCGAAATGGATTTCGAATTCGTTATGGATTTCGATATCGAAGTGGATTTCGAATTCGATAAAATGGATATCGAATCATAGGATTTTCGAATTCGAAATGGATTTCGAATTCGATAAGAATTTCGATATCGAAATGGTTTCGATATCAAAATGGATTTCGAGATTCGAAATGGATTTTGAATTCGATATGAATTTCGATATCAATGGATTTCGAATTGATTCGAAATAGGATTTAGAATTCGAAATGGATTTCGAATTCGATAAAGAATTCGAAATGAATTTTTCGAAAATAGATTTTGAATTCGAAATGGATTTCGAATTCGATATGGATTTCGATATCGAAATGGATTTCGAATTCGATATGGATTGATAAAATGGATTGATCGATAAAGTGTGATATCGAAATAGATTTTTCGAATTCGATATGGATTTCGATTGTTCGATAGAGTGGATTGATTTCGATATAAAAGCATTCGACTTCGAAATTCAGATTTCGATATGGACTTCATATCGAAATGGATTTCGAATTCGATAAACAAATCGATTTCGAAATAGATTTTAAATTCGAAATGGATTTCGAATTCGATAAAAAAAATTCGATATCGAAATGGATTTTGAATTCGAAATAGATTTCGAATTCGATATGGATTTCGATATCGAAATGGATTTCGAATTCGATATAGATTTCGATATCGATATAGATTTTTAAATCGAAATGGATTTCGAATTCGTTATAGATTTCGATATCGAAGTAGATTTCGATTTCGATTATGGATTCGAATTCGAAATAGATTTTGAAATCGAAATGGATTTCGAATTCGATAAGAATTTCGATATCGTAATAGATTTCGAATTCGAAATGGATTTCGAATTCGATATGGATTTCGATACCGAAATAGATTTTGAATTCGAAATGGATAACGAATTCGATATGGATTTCGATTTCGATATAAATTTTAGATTTCGAAATAGATTTCGAACTCGATATGGATTTCGATTTCGAAATGGATTTTGAAATCGAAATGGATTTCGAATTCGATATAGATTTCGATATCAGAATAGATTTCGAATTCGATAAATTCGAAATGGATTTCGAATTCGATAAAGAATTCGATATCGAAATAGATTTTGAATTCGAAATGGATTTCGAATTCGATATGGATTTCGATATCGAAATGGATTTTGAATTCGATTTATGGATTTCGATTAAAATGATTTATTCGATAAAGAATTCGATATCGAAAATAGATTCTGAATTCGAAATGGATTTCGAATTCGATATGGATTTCGATATAAAATGGATTTCAATTCGATATTCGATATCGAAATATATTCTGAATTCGAAATGGATTTCGAATTCGATTAAGGATTTCGATATCGAAATAGAATTTGAATTCGAAATGGTTTTCGAATTCGATATCAGGAATTTTGATTTCGAAATGGATTTCGAATTCGAGAAAAAATTCGATATCGAAATATTTAGATTTTTCGAATATATCGAAATATATTTTTATATTCGAAATGGATTTCGAATTCGATATAGAATTTCAATATCGAAATAGATTTTGAATTCGAATCGAAATGGATTTCGAATTCGATAAATGATTTAATGGATTTCCAATTCGAGCTAGATTTTGATATCAAAAATGGATTTCGAATTCGATATGGATTTGTATTCGATATGGATTATGTCGGCTTCGATATCAAAATAGATTTCAATTCGATTATGAATTAGATATGGTTGATTTTGATTTCGAAATGGATTTCGATATCGAAATGGATTTCGAATTCGATAAAAAAAATCGATATCGAAATAGATTTTGAATTTGAAATGGATTTCGAATTCGATATGGATTTCGATGTCAAAATGGATTTCGATCTCGATAAAATGGATTTAGAAATCGAAATAGATTTCAAATTCGATATAAGAATTGGATTTTTGAATACGATATGGGATTTCGATATCGAAATAGATTTCGTATATCAAAATGGATTTCGAATTCGATAAAGAATTCGATATCGAAATGGATTTTGAATTCGAAATGGATTTCGAATTCGATATAGAATTCGATATCGAAATAGATTTATTAAATATGAATTCGAAATGGATTTTGATATCGAAATGGATTTCAATTCGAGATAGAATTCGATATCGCAATAGATTTTGAATTCGAAATGGATTTCGAATTCGATAACGAATTCAATATCTAAATGGATTTCGATATTCGATATGGATTTCGATTTCGATATAAATTCTGATTTCGAATGGGTCTTCGAATTCGAAATGGATTTCGAATTCGAAATGGATTTCGAATATCGAAATGGATTTCGATTTCGATATAGATTTCGATTTCGAAATAGATTTCGAATTCGATAAATGATTCGATATCGAAATGGATTTTTGAATTCGATAAAAAATTCGATATCGAAATTGATTTTGAATTCGAAATGGATTTCGAATTCGATATGGATTTCGATATCGAAATGGATTGGAATTCGATATGGATTTCGAGATCGATAGAGAATTCGATTTCGAAATAGATTTTGAATTCGAAATGGATTTTGAGTTCGAAAATAGATTTCGATATTGAAATGGATTTTGAATTCGATATGTATTTCGATATCGAAATGGATTTCGAATTCGATAAAAAGGATTTGATTTAGAAATGGATTTTTGAATTCGATAATGGATTTCGATTTCGAGATGGATTTCGAATTTGAAATAGAATTCGATTTCGAAATAGATTTGGAATTTGAAATGGATTTCGATATCGATAATAAGGATTTCGATTTCGACATAGATTTTGATTTCGAAATAGATTTCGAATTCGTTATAGTTTCGATATCGAAATGGATTTCGAATTCGATAAAAAAATCGATATCAAAATGGATTTTGAATTCGAAATGGATTTCGAATTCGAAAATGGATTTCGATATCGAAATGGATTTCGATATCAAACTGGATTTCGAATTTCGATAAAGAATTCGATATCGAAATAGATTTTGAAATTCGATATGGATTTCGATATAAATGGATTTCGAATTCGATATAAAATAGATTTTGAATTCGAAATGGATTTCGAATTCGATATAGATTTCGATATCGAAATAGATTTTGAATTCGAAATTGATTTCGAATTCGATATGGATTTCGATATCGAAATGGGATTTCGAATTCGATAAAAAAAGTCGATATCAGAGATAGATTTGAAATTCGAAATAGATTTCGAATTGAAATGATTGAATTTATGATTTATTATCAAATTCTCGATTCACAGTTACCTGATATCGAAATAGATTTTGAATTTAAAATGGATATCGAATTCCGATATGGATTTCGATATCGAAATGGATTTCGAATTCGAGTAACAATTCGATATCGAAATAGATTTTAAATTCGAAATGGATTTCGAAGTCTGATAAAGAATTCGATATCGAAATAGATTTTGGAATTCGAAATGGATTTCGAAAAAATTCGATATCAAAATGGATTTGATATTCAAATGGATTTCGAATTCGAAATGGATTTCGAATTCGATAAACAATTCGATATCGAAACAGATTTTGAATTCGAAATGGATTTCGAATTCGATAAGAATTTCGATATCGAAATAGTATTTCTTTGAATTCGAAATGGATTTCGAATTCGATATGGGTTTCGATATCGAAATAGAATTCGATATCGAATGGATTTCGAATTCGAAATGGATTTCGAATTTCGATATCGATTTCGATATCAAAGTGGATTTCCGAGTTCGAATTAGAATTCGATGAGCTGAAATAGATTTCTTTGAATTCGAAATGGATTTCGAATTTCGATATGGATTTCGATATCGAAATGGATTTCGAATTCGAGAAACATATCGATATCGAAATAGATTTTAGATTCGAAAATGGATTTTCGAATTTCGATAGTGATTTCGATAACGAAATGGATTTTGAATTTCGAAATGGATTTCGAATTCGATATGGATTTGGATTTCGGATTGGATTTTCGAATTTGAAGCAAAATAGAATTACGAAATGGATTTCGAATTCGATAAAAATGGATATTAAAATGGATTTTTGAATTCGAAATCGATTTCGAATTCGATATGGATTCCGATATCAAAATGGATTTCGAATTCGATAAAGAATTCGAAATGGATTTCGAATTCGATAAAGAATTCGATATCGAATAGATTTTGAATTCAAAATGGGTTTCGAATTCGATAAAGAATTCGATATCGAACTAGATTTCGAATTCGAAATGGATTTCAATTAGATAAGGGATTTGATATCGATAATAGATTTTGAATTCGAATGGACTCGAATGAATGAAAATGATTCTATTTCGAATGATCGATATGGATTCCGATGGATCAAAATGGATTTCGAATTCGATAAAGATTTATATCGAAATGGATTTCGAATTCGATATGGATTTAGATGGATTCGAAATGGATTTTCGAATTCGATAATGAGTTAATCGATTATCGAAATTTCGATTTCGAATTCGAAATCGATTTCAATTTCGATATGGATTTCGATAATCGATTATGGATTTCGATATTCGATATCGAAATCGATATCGAAATAGATTTTGAATTCGAAATGCATTTCGAATTCGATATGGATTTCAATTATCTAATCGATTTCGAATTCGAAATCGATTTCGAATTCTGATTTAAGTGGATTTCGATATCGAAATAGATTTTGAATTCGAAATGGATTTCGATATCGAATTGGATTTCGAATTCGATATCCAATTCGATATCGAAATGGATTTTGAATTCGAAATGGATTTCGAATTCGATGAACAATTCGATATCGAATTAGATTCGAATTCGAAATGGATTTCGTTAATTCGATTTTTCGTATCAATGGAATTCGATATCGAAATCTATTTTGAATTCGAAATCGATTTCAAATTCGATATAGAATTTCGATATCGAAATCTATTTCGAATTCGAAATGGTTTTCGAATTCGATAAAAAATTCGATATCGAAATCCATTTTGAATTCGAAATCGATTTCGAATTCTATAAATGAATTCGATATCAAAATCGATTTCGAATTCGAAATCCATTTCGATATCGAAATCCATTTTGAATTCGAAATGCATTTCGAATTCGATAAATCGAATTCGATATCGAAATCCATTTTGAATTCGAAATCCATTTCGAATTCGATAATGAATTCGATATCGAAATCCATTTTGAATTCGAAATCCATTTCGAATTCGAAAAATTCGATATCGAAATTATTTGAATTCGAAATGCATTTCGAATTCGAAATCTATTTCGATATCGAAATGCTTTATCGAATTCGAAAATCCTTTCGATATCGAAATCCATTTCGAATTCGAAATCCATATCGAATTCGAAATAATTTCGATATCAAATCGATTTGAATCGAAATGGATATCGAATTCGAAATGCATTTCGATATCGAAATCTATATCGAATTCGATAAAATCGATTTCGATATCGAAATCCATTTCGAATTCGAAATGCATTTCGAATTCGATAAACAATTCGATATCGAAATCGATTTCGAATTCGAAATCCATTTCGAATTCGAAATACAATTCGATATCGATTTAATCGATTTCGAATTCGAAATCGATTCGAATTCGATATCGATTTCGAATATCGAAATCGATTTTGAATTCGAAATCTATTTCGATATCGAAATCCATTTCGAATTCGAAATCCATTTCGATATCAAAATCCATTTCGATTTCGATAATGCATATCGAATATCAAAATCTATTTCGATATCAAAATCGATTTCGAATTCGAAATCCATTTCGAATTCGATAAAGAATTCGATATCGAAATCCATTTCGAATTCGAAATCCATTTCGAATTCGATATCTATTTCGATATCGAAATGGATTTCGAATTCGATAATCAATTCGTTATCGAAATCCATTTTGAATTCGAAATCCATTTCGAATTCGAAATCCATTTCGATATCGAAATCCTTTCGAATTCGAAATCCATTTCGAATTCGAAAATCATTCGATATCGAAATCGATATCGAATTCGAAATCCATTTCGAATTCAAAATCCATTTCGATATCGAAATCCATTTTGAATTCGAAATCCATTTCGAATTCAAAATCTATTTCGATATCGAAATCCATTTCGAATTCGAAATCCATTTCGATATCGAAATCCATATCATTCGATATCCATTTCGAATTCGAAATCCATTTCGAATATCGAAATCCATTTCGATATCGAAATCCATATCGAATTCGAAATCCATTTCGAATTCAAAATCTATTTCGAATTCGATATCCATTTCGAATATCGAAATCCATTTCCATTCGAAATGATTAATTCGATATCGAATCAATGCATTTCGAATTCGAAATCCATTTCGAATTCAAAATCCATTTCGATATCGAAATCCATTATCGAATTCGAAATATTTCGATTCAAAATCATTTCGATATCGAAATCCATATCGAATTCGAAATCCATTTCGAATTCAAAATCTATTTCGATATCGAATTCATTTATGAATTCAAATCCATTTCGATTCGTAAATCCATTTCGATATCGAAATCCATATCGAATTCGAAATCCATTCAATTCGAAATCCATATCGAATTCGAAATGCATTTCGATATCGAAATCCATTTGAATTCGAAATCCTTTCGATATCGAAATCCATATCGAATTCGAAATCCATTTCGAATTCAAAATCATTTCGATATCGATTTTTTGATTCAAATCCATTTCGAATTCGAATATCTATTTCGATATCGAAATCCATTTCGAATTCGAAATCCATTTCGATATCGAATTCTTTATCGAATTCGAAATCCATTTCGAATTCAAAATCATTTCGATATCGAAATCTATTTCGAATTCGAAATCCATTTCGATATCGAAATCCATATCGAATTCGAATCATTTCGAATTCGAAATCCATTTCGATATCGAAATCGTTATCGAATTCGAAATCCATTTCGATTCGAATGCATTTCGAATTCGAAATCCATTTCGAATTCGAAATCCATTTCGATATCGATTTCGATATCGAAATCCATTTCGAATTCAAATCCATTTCGATATCGAATCGATTCGATTCGAAATCCATTTCGAATTCGAAAATCCTTCGATATCGAAATTCAATTCGAATTCGATATCATTCGATATCGATATACATTTCGAATTCGAAATCCATTTCGAATTCGATATCCATTTCGAATATCGAAATCCATTTCGAATTCAAAATCCATTCGATATCGATTCATTATCGAATTCGAAATCATTTCGATTCGAATCTATTTCGAATTCGAAATCCATTTCGATATCGAAATCCATATCGAATTCGAAATTCATTTCGAATTCAAAATCCATTTCGATATCGAAATCCATTTCGAATTCGAAATCCATTTCGATTTCGAAATCCATTTCGAATATCGAAATCCATTTCGATATCGAAATCCATTTCGAATTCGAAATCCATTTCGAATTCAAAATCTATTTCGATATCGAATTTTTATCGAATTCAATCCATTTCGAATTCAAATCTATTTCGATATCGAAATCCATTTCGAATTCAAAATCCATTTCGAATTCGAAATATATTTCGATATCGAAATCCATTTCGAATTCAAATCCATTTCGAATTCGAAATCCATTTCGATATCGAATTCCTTATCGAATTCGAAATCCATTTCGAATTCAAAATCTATTTCGATATCGAATTCGTTTATCGAATTCGAAATCGATTTCGAATTCGAAATCCATTTCGATATCGAAATCCATTTCGAATTCGAATCCATTCGAATTCAAATCTATTTCGATATCGAATTCTTTATCGAATTCGAAATCCATTTCGAATTCAAAATCTATTTCGATATCGAAATTCTTTATCGAATTCGAAATCCATTTCGATATCGAAATCCTTTTCGAATTCGAAATCCATTTCGATATCGAAATCCATATCGAATTCGAAATCCATTTCGAATTCAAAATCCATTTCGATATCGAATTCTATATCGAATTCGAAATCCATTTCGAATTCAAAATCTATTCGTTCAATTCATTTCGAATTCGAAATCCATTTCGATATCGAAATCCATATCGAATTCGAAATCCATTCAATTCAAATTCGATTTCGATATCGAAATCCATTTCGATATCGAAATCCATATCGAATTCGAAATCCATTCGAATTCAAAATCTATTTCGATATCGATTTTATCGATTCGAAATCCATTTCGATATCGAAATCCATATCGAATTCGAAATCCATTTCGAATTCAAATCTATTCGATATCGAATTTTTATCGATTCGATCCATTCGAATTCTTATCGATTCGAAATCCATCGAATCTTATCAATTCGAAATCCATTTCGATATCGAAATCCATTTCGAATTCGAAATCCATTTCGAATTCAAATCTATTTCGATATCGAATTCTTTATCGAATTCGAAATCCATTTCGAATTCAAAATCCATTTCGATATCGAATTCATATCGATTCGAAATCCATTTCGAATTCAAATCTATTTCGAATCGAATTTTTTCGAATTCGAAATCCATTTCGATATCGATATCGAATTCGAAATCCATTTCGATTCAAATCCATTTCGATTCGAATCCATTTCGTTCAATCTATTTCATTCGATCGTTCGAAATCCTTTCGAAATCAATTCAATCCATTCGATATCGAATTCGAAATCCATTTCGAATTCGAAATCTATTTCGATATCGAAATCTATTTCGAATTCAAAATCCATTTCGAATTCGAAATCTATTTCGATATCGAATTTTTATCGAATTCGAAATCCATTTCGATATCGAAATCCATATCGAATTCGAAATCCATTTAGAATTCGAAATCTATTTCGATATCGAAATCTATTTCGAATTCGAATCCATTCGAATTCAAAATCCATTTGATATCGAATTCCATATCGAATTCGAAATCCATTTCGAATTCAAAATCTATTCGATATCGAATTCTTTATCGAATTCGAAATCCATTTCGATATCGAAATCCATTTCGAATTCGAAATCCATTTCGAATTCAAAATCCATTTGATATCAATTCTTTATCGAATTCGAAATCCATTTCGAATTCGAAATCATTCGATATCGAATTCTTATCGATTCAAATCCATTTCGAATTCAAATCTATTTCGATATCGATTTTATCGATTCGAAATCCATTTCGATATCGAAATCCTATCGAATTCGAATCCATTTGATATCGAATCCATATCGAATTCAAATCCATTTCGAATTCAAAATCTATTTCGATATCGAATTCTTTATCGAATTCGAAATCCATTTCGATTCGAATCCATTCGTTCAATTTTGAATTCGAATCATTTCGAATTCGAATCTATTCGATTCGAATTCTTTATCGAATTCAAATCCATTCGATATCGAAATCCATATCGAATTCGATATCCATTTCGATTCGAAATCTTGTTCGAATCTTCGATATCGAAATCCATATCGAATTCGAAATCCATTTCAATTCAAATCTATTTCGATATCGAATTCTTTATCGAATTCGAAATCCATTCGATATCGAAATCCATTTCGATTCGAAATCCATTTCATTCAAAATCTATTCGATATCGTTTATCGAATTCGAAATCCATTTCGAATTCAAAATCTATTTCATATCGTTTTTCATTCAAATCCATTCGATATCGAAATCCATTCGATTCAAATCCATTCGATCGAATCTATCGATTCAATCCATGATATCAAATCCATTTCGATTCGAATCCATATCGAATTCGAAATCCATTTCGATATTGAAATCTTTCGATATTCAAATCCTTTCAATTCGAATCCATTTGATTCAATCCTTGTTCGAATCGAATTCGAAATCCATTCGAATTAAATCTATTTCGATATCGAATCTTTATCGAATTAAATCCATTTCGATTCGTTCTTTATCGAATTCGAAATCCATTTCGAATTCAAAATCTATTTCGATATCGTTCTTATCGAATTCGAATATTCGTCGTCCTTTCGAATTCAAATCCATTTCGATTCAAATCTATTCGATATCGACTTTTGATTCGAAATCCATTGTATAATCTTATCGAATTCGAATCCATTTCGAATTCAAATCTATTTCGATATCATTTATCGAATTCAATCCATTTCGATTCAAATCTATTTCGATATCGAATTCTATCGTTAAATCCATTTAATTCAAAATCTATTTCGATATCGTTTTATCGAATTCAAATCCATTTCATCCATCATCGATCCATTCGAATTCAAATCATTGATATCGATTTTATCGAATTCAAATCCATTTCGATTCAAATATTTCGATTCTTCGATTCATCCATTTCGATATAAATCCATTCATTCAAACCATTGTTCTCGATTCAATCCATTATTCGAAATCCATTTGATTCGAAATCCATTGATTCAAATCCTTAATTCGAAATCCATTTCGATTAATCTTGATATCGAATTTATCGAATTCAAATCCTGATTCAATCCATTCGTTCGAATCCATTCGATTCAAATCTATTTCATATCAATTTTTTCAATCCTTCGATTCAAATCCATTTGATTCGTCCTTATCGAATTCAAATCCATTTTCAAATCTATTTGATATCAATCTATCGTTCAAATCCATTCGAATTCAAATCTATTTCGATTCTTCTTTATCGAATTCAAATCCTTCATTTCATTAAATCCATTGAATTAAAATCATTCGATATCGAATTTTTATCGATTCAATCCTTTTTCGTCTATTTCGATATCGAATCCTTATCGAATTCGAAATCCATTTCTTCAAATCTATTTCGATATCAATTCTTTATCAATTCGAAATCCATTTCGTTCAATCCATTCGATTCGAATCCATTTCGATTCAATTAATCTATTTCGATATCGAAATTCTTTATCGATTCAAATCCATTTCAATTCAAAATCTATTTCGATATCGAATTCATTTATCAATTAAAATCCATTTCGATTCAAATCCATTTCGATTTCGAATCCATTTCGAATTCAAAATCCATTTCGATATCGAATCCATATCGAATTCGAAATCCATTTCAATTCAAATCTATTTCGATATCGATTTTATCGAATTAAATCCATTCGATATCGAAATCCATATCGATTCAAATCCATTTCGAATTCAAAATCTATTTCGATATCGAATTCCTTATCGAATTCGAAATCCATTTGATTCAAATCATTCGTTCGATCCTTTCGAATTCAATCCTTTGATTCGACTTTATCGAATTCAAATCCATTTCGAATTCAAAATCTATTTCGATATCGAATTCTTTTCGAATTCAAATCCATTTCGATATCGAAATCCATATCGAATTCAAATCCATTTCGAATTCAAAATCCTTGATATCGAATTCTTTATCGATTCAAATCCATTTCTTCTTATTTCGTTCGTTCTTTATCGATTCTTCGAAATCCATTTCAATTCAAATCTATTTCGATATCGAATTCTTTCGAATTCAAATCCTTTTTCTCCATATCGCGATCCTTCGAATTCAATCTTTTCGTTTCGTTCAAATCCTTTGATTCGAATCCATATCGAATTCGAAATCCATTTCGAATTCAAAATCTATTTCGATATCGATTTTTATCGAATTCGAAATCCATTGATATCGAAATCCATATCGAATTCAATCCATTTCGAATTCAAATCTATTTCGATATCGTTTATCGAATTCGAAATCCATTTCGACTCGTTCGTATTCGAATCCTTCGTTCGAAATCCATTTCGAATTCTCTATATCGAATTCAAATCCATTTCGATCGAAATCCATTTGAATTCGAAATCCATTTCGAATTCGAAATCCATTTCGATTCAATCCATTTCGATATCGAAATCCTTATTCGAAATCCATTTCGAATTCAAAATCTATTTCGATATCGATTCTTTATCGAATTCAATCCTTCGATATCGAAATCCATATCGAATTCGAAATCCATTTCGAATTCAAATCTTTTCGATATCGAATTCTTATCGAATTCGAAATCCATTTCGAATTCAAATCATTTCGATATCGAATTTTTATCGAATTCGAAATCCATTTCGAATTCAAAATCTATTTCGATATCGATTCTTTATCGAATTCAAATCCATTTCGATATCGAAATCCATATCGAATTCGATATCCATTCGAATTCAAATCTTTTCGATTCGAATCCATTCGAATTCGAAATCCATTTCGAATTCGAAATCCATTTCGATTCAAATCCATTTCGATTCGAAATCCATATCGAATTCGAAATCCATTTCGAATTCAAAATCTATTTCGATATCGAATTCTTTATCGAATTCGAAATCCTTTGATTAAAATCTATTTCGATATCAATTCTTTATCGAATTCGAAATCCATTTCGAATTCAATCTATTTCGATATCAATTCCTTATCGAATTCGAAATCCATTTCGAATTCAAAATCTATTTCGATATCGATTTTTATCGATTCGAAATCCATTGATATCGAAATCCATATCGAATTCGAATCCATTTCGATTCAAATCCATTTGATATCGAAATCCATTTGATATCGAAATCCATATCGAATTCGAAATCCATTTCGAATTCAAAATCTATTTCGATATCGAATTCTTTATCGAATTCGAAATCCTTCGATTCATCGATATCGAATTCGAAATCCATTTCGAATTCAAATCTATTTCGATATCGAATTCTTTATCGTTCGAAATCCATTTTCGTTCGATCATTTCGAATTCAAAATCCATTTTGATATCGAATTCTTTATCGAATTCGAAATCCATTTCGAATTCAAAATCTATTTCGATATCGATTTCTTTATCGAATTCGAAATCCATTTCGATATCGAAATCCATATCGAATTCGAATCCATTTCGAATTCAAAATCCATTTCAATTCAAAATCTATTTGATATCGAATTCTTTATCGAATTCGAAATCCATTTCGATATCGAAATCCTTTTATCGAATTCAAATCCATTTCGAATTCAAATCCATATCGAATTCAAAATCTATTTCGATATCGAATTCTATATCGAATTCAAAATCCATTTCGATATCGATTTCTTTATCGAATTCAAAATCTATTTCGATATCGATTTTTTATCGAATTCGAAATCCATTTCGATATCGAAATCCATTTCGATATCGATTCCTTTCGAATTCAAATCCATTTCGATATCGAATTCTTTTCGAATTCGAAATCCATTTCGATATCGATTCAATCCATTTCGAATTCAAATCCATTTCGATAATCGAAATCCATTTCGAATTCATATCTCTTTCGAATTCGAAATCTATTTCGAATTCAAATCCATTCGATATCGAATCCATATCGAATTCGAAATCCATTTCGAATTCAAATCTATTTCGATATCGAATTTTTATCGAATTCGAATCCATTTCGAATTCAAAATCTATTTCGATATCGAATTCATTTATCGAATTCGAAATCCATTTCGAATTCAAAATCTATTTCGATATCGAATTCCTTATCGAATTCGAAATCCATTTCGAATTCAAATACATTTCGATATCGAATTCCTTATCGAATTCGAAATCCATTTCGAATTCAAAATCTATTTCGATATCGAATTCTTTATCGAATTCGAAATCCATTTCGAATTCAAAATCTATTTCGATATCGAATTCTTTATCGAATTCGAAATCCATTTCGAATTCAAAATCTATTTCGATATCGAATTCCTTATCGAATTCGAAATCCATTTCGAATTCAAAATCTATTTCGATATCGAATTCTTTATCGAATTCGAAATCCATTCGAATTCTTTATCGAATTCGAAATCCATTTTGATATCGAAATCCATATCGAATTCGAAATCCATTTCGAATTCAAAATCTATTTCGATATCGAATTCTTTATCGAATTCGAAATCCATTTCGATTTCAAAATCCATTTCGATATCGAATTCTTTATCGAATTCGAAATCCATTTCGATATCGAAATCCATATCGAATTCGATATCCATTTCGAATTCGAAATCCATTTTGATATCGAAATCCATTTCGATATCGAAATCCATATCGAATTCGAAATCCATTTCGAATTCAAAATCTATTTCGATATCGAATTTTTTATCGAATTCGAAATCCATTTCGATATCGAAATCCATATCGAATTCGAAATCCATTTCGAATTCAAAATCTATTTCGATATCGAATTCTTTATCGAATTCGAAATCCATTCTTTATCGAATTCGAAATTATTTCGAATTCAAAATCCATTTCGATATCGAATTCTTTATCGAATTCGAAATCCATTTCGAATTCAAAATCTATTTCGATATCGATTTGTTTATCGAATTCGAAATCCATTTCGATATCGAAATCCATATCGAATTCGATATCCATTTCGAATTCGAAATCCATTTTGATATCGAAATCCATATCGAATTCGAAATCCATTTCGATATCGAATTTTTATCGAATTCGAAATCCATTTCGAATTTAAAATCTATTTCGATATCGAATTCTTTCTCGAATTCGAAATCCATTTCGATATCGAAATCCATATCGAATTCGATATCCATTTCAATTCAAAATCCATTTGATATCGAATTCTTTATCGAATTCGAAATCCATTTCGAATTCAAAATCTATTTCGATATCGAATTCTTTATCGAATTCGAAATCCATTTCGAATTCAAAATCTATTTCGATATCGATTTTTTTATCGAATTCGAAATCCATTTCGATATCGAAATCCATATCGAATTCGATATCCATTTCGAATTCGAAATCCATTTCGATATCGAAATCCATATCGAATTCGAAATCCATTTCAATTCAAAATCTATTTCGATATCGAATTCTTTATCGAATTCGAAATCCATTGTCGAAATCCATATCGAATTCGAAATCCATTTCGAAATCGAAATCCATTTCGATATCGAAATCCATATCGAATTCAAAATCCATTTCGAATTCAAAATCTATTTTATCGAATTCGAAATCCATTTCGAATTCAAAATCTATTTCTATTATCGAATTCGAAATCCATTTCGAATTCTTATCGAATTCGAAATCCATTCGAATTCTTTATCGAATTCGAAATCCATTTCGATATCGAAATCCATATCGAATTCGAAATCCATTTCGAATTCAAAATCTATTCGATATCGAATTTTTTATCGAATTCGAAATCCATTTCGAATTCAAAATCTATTTCGATATCGAATTCGAAATCCATTTCGAATTCTTTATCGAATTCGAAATCCATTTCGATATCGAAATCCATATCGAATTCAAAATCCATTTCGAATTCAAAATCCATTTCGATATCAAATCCATATCGAATTCGAAATCCATTTCGAATTCAAAATCCATTTTGATATCGAAATCCTTTATCGAATTCGAAATCCATTTCGAATTCGAATATCAATTTCGAATTCGAAATCCATTTCGATATCGAAATCCATATCGAATTCGATATCCATTTCGAATTCAAAATCCATTTCGATATCGAAATCCATTTCGATATCGAAATCCATATCGAATTCGAAATCCATTTCGAATTCAAAATCTATTTCGATATCGAATTCTTTATCGAATTCGAAATCCATTTCGAATTCTTTATCGAATTCGAATCCATTTTGATATCGAAATCCATTTCGATATCGAAATCCATATCGAATTCGAAATCCATTTCGAATTCAAAATCTATTTCGATATCGATTTTTTTTATCGAATTCGAAATCCATTTCGATATCGAAATCCATATCGAATTCGAAATCCATTTCGAATTCAAAATCTATTTCGATATCGAATTCTTTATCGAATTCGAAATCCATTTCGAATTCAAAATCCATTTTGATATCGAATTCTTTATCGAATTCGAAATCCATTTCGAATTCAAATCCATTTCGATATCGAATTCCTTATCGAATTCGAAATCCATTTCGAATTCAAAATCCAATTTCGATATCGATTTAATTCTATATCGAATTCGAAATCCATTTCGATATCGAAATCCATATCGAATTCGAAATCCATTTCGAATTCAAAATCCTTATTGAATTCGAAATCCATTTTGATCAATCGAAATCCATATCGATAGAAATCCATATCGAATTCGAAATCCATTTGAATTCAAAATCTATTTCGATTTCAAATCCATTCTTTATCGAATTCGAAATCCATTTCGAATTCAAAATCCATTTCGATATCGAAATTCTTTATCGAATTCGAAATCCATTTCGAATTCAAAATCTATTTCGATATCGAATTCTTTATCGAATTCGAAATCCATTTCGAATTCAAAATCCATTTCGATATCGAATTCCATTATCGAATTCGAAATCCATTTCGAATTCAAAATCTATTCGATATCGAATTCTTTATCGAATTCGAAATCCATTTCGATATCGAATTCTATATCGAATTCGAAATCCATTCGATATCGAAATCCATATCGAATTCGAAATCCATTTCGAATTCAAAATCTATTTCGATATCGAATTCTTTATCGAATTCGAAATCCATTTCGAATTCAAAATCTATTTCGATATCGATTTCTATTATCGAATTCGAAATCCATTTCGATTTCGAAATCCATTTCGAATTCGAAATCCATTTCGATATCGAATTCCTTATCGAATTCGAAATCCATTTCGAATTCAAAATCTATTTCGATATCGAAATCCATATCGAATTCGAAATCCATTTCAATTCAAAATCTATTTCGATATTCGATATTTTTATCGAATTCGAAATCCATTCGATATCGAAATCCATATCGAATTCGAAATCCATTTCGAATTCAAAATCTATTTCGATATCGAATTCTTTATCGAATTCGAAATCCATTTCGATTTAATCGAATTCGAAATCCATTTCGAATTCAAAATCCATTTCGATATCGAATTCTTTATCGAATTCGAAATCCATTTCGAATTCAAAATCTATTCGATATCGATTTGTTTATCGAATTCGAAATCCATTTCGATATCGAAATCCATATCGAATTCGAAATCCATTTCGAATTCAAAATCCATTTCGATATCGAATTCTTTATCGAATTCGAAATCCATTTCGATATTCGAAATCCATTTCGATATCGAATTCATATCGAATTCGAAATCCATTTCGAATTTCAAATCTATTTCGATATCGAATTTCTTTATCGAATTCGAAATCCATTTCGATATCGAAATCCATATCGAATTCGAAATCCATTTCGAATTCGAAATCCATTTGATATCGAAATCCATTTCGAATTCGATATCCATTTCGAATTCAAAATCTATTTCGATATCGAATTCTTTATCGAATTCGAAATCCATTTCGATA
The DNA here is from genome assembly GCA_035045865.1 of Drosophila austrosaltans. Lineage (NCBI taxonomy): Eukaryota > Metazoa > Arthropoda > Insecta > Diptera > Drosophilidae > Drosophila > Drosophila austrosaltans. The sequence goes on from JAWNOQ010000137.1 coordinate 105,760, forward strand.
TCGAAATCCATATCGAATTCGAAATCCATTTCGAATTCAAAATCTATTTCGATTCTTTATCGAATTCGAAATCCATTTCGAATTCAATCAATTTATCGAATTCGAAATCCATTTCGATATCGAAATCCATATCGAATTCAAAATCCATTTCGAATTCAAAATCCATTTCGATATCGAATTCTTTATCGAATTCGAAATCCATTTCGATTTCGAAATCCATTTCGATTTCGAAATCCATTTCGAATTCAAAATCCATTTCGATTTCGAATATCCATTTCGAATTCGAAATCCATTTCGATATCGAAATCCATTTCGAATTCGAAATCCATTTCGAATTCGAAATCCATTTGATATCGAAATCCATTTCGATATCGAAATCCATATCGAATTCGAAATCCATTTCGAATTCAAAATCTATTTCGATATCGAATTCTTTATCGAATTCGAAATCCATTCGAATTCATTATCGAATTCGAAATCCATTTCGATATCGAAATCCATTTCGAATTCGAAATCCATTTCGAATTCGAAATCGATTTCGATTTCGAAATCCATTTCGATATCGAAATCCATATCAATTCGAAATCCATTTCGAATTCAAAATCTATTTCGATATCGAATTTTTATCGAATTCGAAATCCATTCGATATCGAAATCCATATCGAATTCGAAATCCATTTCAATTCAAATCTATTCGATATCGAATTCTTTATCGAATTCGAAATCCATTTCGAATTCAAAATCCATTTCGATATCGAATTCTTTATCGAATTCGAAATCCATTTCGAATTCAAATCCATTCGATATCGAATCCATTTATCGAATTCGAAATCCATTTCGAATTCAAAATCTATTTCGATATCGAATTTTTATCGAATTCAAAATCCATTTCGATATCGAAATCCATATCGAATTCGAAATCCATTTTGAATTCGAAATCCATTATTGAATTCGAAATCCATTTCGATATCGAAATCCATTTCGAATATCGAAATCCATATCGAATTCGAAATCCATTTCGATATTCGAAATCTATTTCGATATCGAAATCCATTTTATCGAATTCGAAATCCATTTCGAATTCGAAATCCATTTCGATATCGAATTCTTTATCGAATTCGAAATCCATTTCGATATTCAGAATCTATTTCGATATCGAATTCATTATCGAATTCGAAATCCATTTCGAATTCAAAATCTATTTCGATATCGAATTCTTTATCGAATTCGAAATCCATTTCGAATTCTTTATCGAATTCGAAATCCATTTTGATATCGAAATCCATTTCGAATTCGAAATCCATTTCGAATTCAAAATCTATTTCGATATCGAATTCTTTATCGAATTCGAAATCCATTTCGAATTCGAAATCTATTTCGATATCGAATTTTTATCGAATTCGAAATCCATTTCGATATCGAAATCCATTTCGAATTCGATAATCCATTTCGAATTCAAATCCATTTCGATATCGAAATAGATTTTGAATTCGAAATGGATTTCGAATTCAAAGTCTATTTCGATATCGATATTTTTATCGAATTCGAAATCCATTTCGATGTCGAAATCCATATCGAATTCGAAATCCATTTCGAATTCAAAATCTATTTCGATATCGAATTCTTTATCGAATTCGAAATCCATTTCCAATTCAAAATCTATTTCGATATCGATTTTTTTATCGAATTCGAAATCCATTTCGATATCGAAATCCATATCGAATTCGAAATCCATTTCGAATTCAAAATCTATTTTGATATCGAATTTTTATCGAATTCGAAATCCATTTCGAATTCGAAATCCATTTTGATATCGAATTCTTTATCGAATTCGAAATCCATTTCGAATTCAAAATCTATTTCGATATCGAATTCTTTATCGAATTCGAAATCCATTTCGATATCGAAATCCATATCGAATTCGAAATCCATTTCGAATTCAAAATCTATTTCGATATCGAATTCTTTATCGAATTCGAAATCCATTTCGAATTCAAAATCCATTTCGATATCGAAATCCATATCGAATTCGAAATCCAATTCGAATTCAAAATCTATTTCGATATCGAATTCTTTATCGAATTCGAAATCCATTTCGATATCGAAATCCATATCGAATTCGAAATCCATTTCGAATTCGAAATCCATTTGATATCGAAATCCATTTCGATATCGAAATCCATATCGAATTCGAAATCCATTTCGAATTCAAAATCTATTTCGATATCGAATTCTTTATCGAATTCGAAATCCATTTCGATATCGAAATCCATATCGAATTCGAAATCCATTTCGAATTCAAAATCTATTTCGATATCGAATTCAATCGAATTCGAAATCCATATCGAATTCGAAATCCATTTCGATATCCAAATCTATATCGAATTCGAAATCCATTTCGATATCAAAATCCATATCGAATTCGAAATCCATTTCGAATTCGAAATCCATTATTGAATTCGAAATCCATTTCGATATTCGAAATCCATTTCGATATCGAAATCCATATCGAATTCGAAATCCATTTCGAATTCAAAATCTATTTCGATATCGAATTCATTTTATCGAATTCGAAATCCATTTCGATATCGAAATCCATTTCGATATCGAATTCTTTATCGAATTCAAATCCATTTGATTTCGAAATCCATTTCGATATCAATTCTTTATCGAATTCGAAATCCATTTCGAATTCAAAATCTATTTCGATATCGAATTCTTTATCGAATTCGAAATCCATTTCGAATTCAAAATCTATTTCGATATCGAATTCTTTATCGAATTCGAAATCCATTTCGAATTCTTTATCGAATTCGAAATCCATTTCGATATCGAAATCCATATCGAATTCGAAATCCATTTCGAATTCAAAATCTATTTCGATATCGAATTCTTTATCGAATTCGAAATCCATTCAATTCAAAATCTATTTCGATATCGAATTCTTTATCGAATTCGAAATCCATTTCGATATCGAAATCCATATCGAATTCGAAATCCATTTCGAATTCAAAATCCATTTCGATATCGAATTCCTTATCGAATTCGAAATCCATTTCGAATTCAAAATCTATTTCGATATCGATTTTTTTATCGAATTCGAAATCCATTCGATATCGAAATCCATATCGAATTCGAAATCCATTTCGAATTCAAAATCTATTTCGATATCGAATTCTTTATCGAATTCGAAATCCATTCTATCGAATTCGAAATCTATTTCAATTCAAATCCATTTGATATCGAATTCTTTATCGAATTCGAAATCCATTTCGAATTCAAAATCTATTTCGATATCGATTTCTTTATCGAATTCGAAATCCATTTCGATATCGAAATCCATATCGAATTCGAAATCCATTTCGAATTCAAAATCCATTTCGATATCGAATTCTTTATCGAATTCGAAATCCATTTCGAATTCAAAATCTATTTCGATATCGAATTCTTTATCGAATTCGAAATCCATTTCGAATTCAAATCTATTTCGATATCGATTTTTTTATCGAATTCGAAATCCATTTCGATATCGAAATCCATATCGAATTCGAAATCCATTTCGAATTCAAAATCCATTTCGATATCGAATTCCTTATCGAATTCGAAATCCATTTCGAATTCAAAATCTATTTCGATATCGATTTTTTTATCGAATTCGAAATCCATTTCGATATCGAAATCCATATCGAATTCGAAATCCATTTCGAATTCAAAATCTGATATCAATTCTTTATCGAATTCGAAATCCATCGTTTATCGAATTCGAAATCCATTTCGATATCGAAATCCATTCGTTCGATCCATTCGATTCAAAATCCATTTCGATTCGAATCCATATCGAATTCGAAATCCATTTCGATTCGAAATCTATTTCGATTCGATCCATTTCGAATTCAAATCATTTCGTTCGAATCCTTCGAATTCAATCCATTTCGATTCGAAATCCTATCGATTCGAAATCCATTTTTCGAATCCATTTGATTCAAATCCATTTCGATATCGAATCCATTCGAATTCGAAATCCATTTCGAATTCAAATCTATTTCGATATCTTCGTCGAATCATTCGATCTTATCAATTCGAAATCCATTTGATATCGAAATCCATTTCGATTCGAATCCATTCGAATTCAAATCCATTTCGATCGAAATCCATTTCGTATCGATCCATATCAATTCAAATCCATTCAATTCAAAATCTATTTCGTATCGATTTTTATCGAATCAAATCCATTGATATCGAAATCCATATCGAATTCGAAATCCATTTCGAATTCAAATCTATTTCGATATCGAATTCTTTATCGAATTCGAAATCCATTTCGAATTCAAAATCTATTTCGATATCGAATTCTTTATCGAATTCGAAATCCATTTCGAATTCAAAATCCATTTCGATATCGAATTCTTTATCGAATTCGAAATCCATTTCGAATTCAAAATCTATTTCGATGTCGATTTTTATCTGAATTCAAATCCATTTCGATATCGAAATCCATATCGAATTCAAAATCCATTTCGATATTCAAAATCCATTATCGAATTCGAAATCTATTTCGATATCGAAATCCATATCGATAAAAATCCATATCGAATTCGAAATCCATTTTTGATTTTAAAATCTATTTCGATATCGAACTCCATTCTTTATCGAATTCGAAATCCATTTCGAATTCGAAATCCATTTGATATCGAATTCCTTATCGAATTCGAAATCCATTTCGAATTCAAATCTATTTCGATATCGAATTCTTTATCGAATTCGAAATCCATTTCGAATTCAAAATCCATTTCGATATCGAATTCTTTATCGAATTCGAAATCCATTTCAATTCAAAATCTATTTCGATATCGAATTCTTTATCGAATTCGAAATCCATTTCGAATTCTTTATCGAATTCGAAATCCATTTTGATATCGAAATCCATATCGAATTCGAAATCCATTTCGAATTCAAAATCTATTTCGATATCGAATTCTTTATCGAATTCGAAATCCATTTCGAATTCAAAATCTATTTCGATATCGATTTTTTTATCGAATTCGAAATCCATTTGAATATCGAAATCCATATCGAATTCGAAATCCATTTCGAATTCAAAATCCATTTCGATATCGAAATCCATATCGAATTCGAAATCCATTTCGAATTCAAAATCTATTTCGATATCGAATTTTTATCGAATTCGAAATCCATTTCGATATCGAAATCCATATCGAATTCGAAATCCATTTCGAATTCAAATCTATTTCGATATCGAATTCTTTATCGAATTCGAAATCCATTCTTTTCGAATTCGAAATCCATTTCGAATTCAAAATCCATTTGATATCGAATTCTTTATCGAATTCGAAATCCATTTCGAATTTAAAATCTATTTCGATATCGATTTGTTTCTCGAATTCGAAATCCATTTCGATATCGAAATCCATATCGAATTCGAAATCCATTTCGAATTCAAAATCCATTTCGATATCGAATCTTTATCGAATTCAAATCCATTTCGAATTCAAAATCTATTTCGATATCGAATTCTTTATCGAATTCGAAATCCATTTCGAATTCAAAATCTATTTCGATATCGAATTATTTATCGAATTCGAAATCCATTTCGATATCGAAATCCATATCGAATTCGAATCCATTTCGAATTCGAAATCCATTTCGATATCAAAATCCATTTCGATATCGAAATCCTTATCGAATTCGAAATCCATTTCGAATTCAAAATCTATTTCGATATCGAATTCTTTATCGAATTCGAAATCCATTCGATATCGAAATCCATATCGAATTCAAAATCCATTTCGAATTCAAAATCTTTATCGAATTCGAAATCCATTTCGAATTCTTTATCGAATTCGAAATCCATTTCGATATTCTTTATCGAATTCGAAATCCATTTCGATATCGAAATCCATTTGAATTCGATATCCATTTCGAATTCGAAATCCATTTTGATATCGAAATCCATTTCGATATCGAAATCCATATCGAATTCGAAATCCATTTCGAATTCAAAATCTATTTCGATATCGAATTCTTTATCGAATTCGAAATCCATTCGATATCGAAATCCATATCGAATTCGAAATCCATTTCGAATTCAAAATCTATTTCGATATCGAATTCTTTATCGAATTCGAAATCCATTTCGAATTCAAAATCTATTTCGATATCGAATTCTTTATCGAATTCGAAATCCATTTCGAATTCAAAATCCATTTTGATATCGAATTCTTTATCGAATTCGAAATCCATTTCGAATTCAAAATCTATTTCGATATCGAATTCTTTATCGAATTCGAAATCTACATTTGATATCGAAATCCATATCGAATTCGAAATCCATTTCAATTCAAAATCTTTATTGAATTCGAAATCCATTTTGATATCGAATATCCATATCGATTAAAAATCCATATCGAATTCAAAATCCATTTCGATTTCAAAATCTATTTCGATATCGAACTCCATTTCGAATTCGAAATCCATTTCGATATTGAAATCCATATCGAATTCGAAATCCATTTCGAATTCAAAATCTATTTCGATATCGAATTCTTTATCGAATTCAAAATCTATTTCGATATCGATTTTTTATCGAATTCGAAATCCATTTGATATCGAAATCCATATCGAATTCGATATCCATTTCGAATTCAAAATCCATTTCGATATCGAATTCTTTATCGAATTCAAAATCTATTTCGATATCGATTTTTTATCGAATTCGAAATCCATTTCGATATCGAAATCCATATCGAATTCGAAATCCATTTCGAATTCAAAATCTATTTCGATATCGAATTCTTTATCGAATTCGAAATCCATTTCGAATTCAAAATCTATTTCGATATCGAATTCTTTATCGAATTCGAAATCCATTTCGAATTCAAATCCATTTCGATATCGAAATCTTTATCGAATTCGAAATCCATTTCGAATTCAAAATCTATTTCGATATCGAATTTTTTCGAATTCAAAATCCATTTCGATATCGAAATCCATATCGAATTCGAAATCCATTTCAATTCAAAATCTATTTCGATATCGAAATCCATTTCGATATCGAAATCCATATCGATAGAAATCCATATCGAATTCGAAATCCATTTTGATTTTCAAATCTATTTCGATTTCGAAATCCATTTCGAATTCGAAATCCATTTCGATTTCGAATTCCATTTCGAAATCCATTTCGAATTCGAAATCCATATCGAATTCAAAATCCATTTCGATATCGAAATCCATATCGAATTCGAAATCCATTTCGAATTCAAAATCTATTTCGATATCGAATTCGAAATCCATTTCGATATCGAATTCTTTATCGAATTCGAAATCCATTTCGAATTCAAATCCATTTCGTATCGATTCGAAATCTATTCGATTTCGAAATCCATTTCGATATTCGAAATCCATATCGAATTCGAAATCCATTTCGAATTCAAAATCTATTTCGATATCGAATTCTTATATCGAATTCAAAATCCATTTCGATATCGATTTATCGAATTCGAAATCCATTTCGAATTCGATATCCATTTCGAATTCGAAATCCATTTCGATATCGAAATCCATTTCGAATTCGAAATCCATTTCGAATTCAAAATCCATTTTGATATCGAAATCCATTTCGATATCGAAATCCATATCGAATTCGAAATCCATTTCGAATTCAAAATCTATTTCGATATCGAATTCTTTATCGAATTCGAAATCTATTTCGATTCGATTCTTTTCGAATTCGAAATCCATTTCGATATCGAAATCCATATCGAATTCGAAATCCATTCGAATTCAAAATCTATTTCGATATCGATTCTTTATCGAATTCAAATCTATTTCGATATCGATTCTTTATCGAATTCAAAATCCATTTCGATATCGAAATCCATATCGAATTCGAAATCCATTTCGATATCGAATTCTTTTCGAATTCAAATCTATTTCGATATCGATATTTTTATCGAATTCGAAATCCATTTCGAATTCGAAATCCATTTTATATCGAATTCGAAATCCATTTTGAATATCGAAATCCATTTCGATATCGAAATCTATATCGAATTCGAAATCCATTTCGAATTCAAAATCTATTTCGATATCGAATTCTTATATCGAATTCGAAATCCATTTCGATATCGAATTTTATCGAATTCGAAATCCATTTCGAATTCAAAATCTATTTCGATATCGAATTCTTTATCGAATTCAAAATCTATTTCGATATCGATTTTTTATCGAATTCGAAATCCATTTCGATATCGAAATCCATATCGAATTCGAAATCCATTTCGAATTCAAAATCTATTTCGATATCGAATTCTTTATCGAATTCAAAATCCATTTCGATATCGAAATCCATTTATCGAATTCGAAATCCATTTCGAATTCAAATCCATTTCGATATCGAATTCTTTATCGAATTCGAAATCCATTTCGATATCGAAATCCATTTCGACATCGAAATCCATATCGAATTCGATATCCATTTCGAATTCAAAATCTATTTCGATATCGAATTCTTTATCGAATTCGAAATCCATTTCGATTTCGAAATCCATTTGATATCGAAATCCATTTTGATATCGAAATCCATTTCGATATCGAAATCCATATCGAATTCGAAATCCATTTCGAATTCAAAATCTATTTCGATATCGAATTTTATCGAATTCGAAATCCATTTCGATATCGAAATCCATATCGAATTCGAAATCCATTTCGAATTCAAAATCCATTTCGTTTTATCGAATTCGAAATCCATTTCGAATTCTATATCGAATTCGAAATCCATTTCGAATTCAAAATCTATTTCGAAATCCATTTCGAATTCTTTATCGAATTCGAAATCCATTTCGATATCGAAATCCATTTCGAATTCGATATCCATTTCGAATTCGAAATCCATTTCGAATTCGAAATCCATTTCGATATCGAAATCCATATCGAATTCGAAATCCATTTCGAATTCAAAATCTATTTCGATATCGAATTCTTTATCGAATTCGAAATCCATTTTGATATCGAAATCCATATCGAATTCGAAATCCATTTCGAATTCAAAATCCATTTCGATATCGAATTCCTTATCGAATTCGAAATCCATTTCGAATTCAAAATCTATTTCGATATCGAATTCTATTATCGAATTCGAAATCCATTTCAATTCAAAATCCATTTTGATATCGAATTCTTTATCGAATTCGAAATCCATTTCGAATTCAAAATCTATTTCGATATCGAATTCTTTATCGAATTCGAAACTCCATTTCGATATCGAAATCCATATCGAATTCAAAATCCATTTCGAATTCAAAATCTTATCGAATTCGAAATCCATTTTGATATCGAAATCCATATCGATATAAATCCATATCGAATTCAAAATCCATTTTGATTTCAAAATCCATTTCGATTTCAAAATCCATTTCGATATCGAATTCAAAATCCATTTCGATATCGAAATCCATATCGAATTCGAAATCCATTTCGAATTCAAAATCTATTTCGATATCGAATTCTTTATCGAATTCAAAATCCATTTCGATATCGAATTCTTTATCGAATTCGAAATCCATTTCGATATCGAAATCCATATCGAATTCGAAATCCATTTCGAATTCAAAATCTATTTCGATATCGAATTCTTTATCGAATTCGAAATCCATTTCGAATATCGATTCATTTTATCGAATTCGAATCCATTTCGAATTCAAAATCCATTTCGATATCGAAATTCATATCGAATTCAAAATCCATTTTGATATCGAAATCCATTTCGATATCGAAATCCATATCGAATTCGAAATCCATTTCGAATTCAAAATCTATTTCGATATCGAATTCTTTATCGAATTCGAAATCCATTTCGATACGAATTTATCGAATTCAATCCATTTCGAATTCAAATCTATTCGATATCGAATTGTTTTCGAATTCGAAATCCATTTCGATATCGAAATCCATATCGAATTCAATCCATTTCGAATTCAAAATCTATTTCGATATCGAATTCTTTATCGAATTCAAATCATTTCGATTCGAATCTTTCGATATCGAAATCCATATCGAATTCGAAATCCATTTCGATTTAAATCATTCGATATCGAATTCTTATCGAATTCGAAATCATTTCGATATCGAATTCTTATCGAATTCGAAATCCATTTCGAATTCAAAATCCATTTCGATATCGAATTCTTTCGAATTCAAAATCCATTTCGATTCGAAATCCATTTCGATATCGAAATCCATATCGAATTCGAAATCCATTTCGAATTCAAAATCTATTTCGATATCGATTCTTTTCGTTCAATCCTTGATTCGAATTCATTCGAATTCGAAATCCATTTCGAATTCAAAATCCATTTCGATATCGAATTCTTTATCGAATTCGAAATCCATTTCGATATCGAAATCCATTTCGATTCGAAATCCATATCGAATTCGAAATCCATTTCAATTAAAATCTATTTCGATATCGAATTCTTAATCGATTCAATCCTCGATATCGATTTTATCGAATTCGAATCCATTTCGAATTCAAAATCTATTTATTCGAATTCTTTATCGAATTCGAAATCCATTTCGATATTCAAAATCCATTTCGTTTCGAATCATTCTATCAATTAAATCCATTTGAATCAAATCTATATCGTTCGAAATCCATTTCGAATTCAAATCCATTTCGATATCGAATTCCTTATCGAATTCGAAATCCATGATTCGAAATCGATTCGATCGAATCCATATCGAATTCGAAATCCATTTCGAATTCAAAATCTATTTCGATATCGATTCGATTCGAAATCCTTTGATATCGAAATCCATATCGAATTCAAATCCATTTCGAATTCAATCTTTCGATATCAATTTATTTCATCGTTAAAATCATTCGATATCGATTCGATTCGAAATCCATTTCGAATTCAATCACGATATCGAATTTTTATCGATTCGAAATCCATTTCGATTCGAAATCCATTCGAATTCGAATCCATTTCGAATCATGTTATCATTTGATTCGAAATTCTTCGAATTCGAATCCATTTCAATTCAAAATCCATTTCGATATCGTTCTTTCGTTCGAAATCATTGTTCAAATCCATTCGATTCGATCTTATCGTTCGAATCCATTTCGATTCAAAATCTATTCGAATCGATTCTATCGAATTCAAATCCATTCGATATCGATTTTATTCGAAATCCATTTCGATTCAAAATCTATTTCGATATCGTTCTTTTCGATTCGAAATCCAGACGAATGTATCCTTTATTCGAAATCTTTCGTTCAATGCATTCGATTCAAATTGATTCAATATTAAATTCAAATTTTCAATTCAATTAATTCGATATCGAATAATTTGATTGATCGATTTCGACATTGTTCATATTTCGATTCGATATCATTTCGATTCAATGATTTCAATTCGATAGTTCATATCGAATATATTTTATTCGAAATGGATTTCAATTCGTTTTTGATTCTGATTTCGATTCGATAAGAATTCGATATCGAAATTGATTTTGAATTGAAATGGATTTCGAATTCGATATAGATTTCGAATTGAAATCGATTTCGATTTCAAAATAGATTTCGATTCGATAATAAATTCGAATAAAATGATTTTATTGAAATGGATTTCGAATTCGATATGGATTTCAATATCGAAATGGATTTTTGTATCGAATGGATTTGGTTCGAAATGGATTTCGATATCATAATTTCGAATTCGTAAAATTGATATTGAAATGGATTTTGAATTCGAATGGATTTCGAATTCGATATGAATTCGATATCGAAATAGATTTCGAATTCGATAAAGAAATCGATATCGAAATAGATTTTGAATTCGAAATGGATTTCGAATTCGATCGATTTCGATATCGAAATGGATTTCGATTCGAAAAATTCGATATCGAAATCGATTTGAATTAAATGGATTTCGAATTCGATATGGATTCGATTCGATGGATTTCGATTCATTAGATTCGAATTCGATAAAGAATTCGATATAAATAGATTTTGAATTCGAAATGGATTTCAATTCGAATGATTATATCGTAATTAACGAGCGCGATGATTTCGAATAATAGTTTCAATTCGATAGAATTCGATATCGAAATAGATTTTGAATTCGAAATGGATTTCAATTCGATAAATTCGATATCGAAATGGATTTTGAATTCGATAGATTCGATATCGAAATGGATTTTGAATTCGAAATGGATTTCGAATTCGATATGTTTCGATTCGAATGATTTGATATCAAATGATTCGATTCGATAGATTCGATATTAAATGGATTTGATTCGAAATGGATTTCGAATTCGATAAAAAATCGATATCGAAATAGATTTTGAATTCGATAATCGATTTCGATATCGAAATGGATTTTGAATTCGAAATGGATTTCGATTCGAATGGATTTCGATATCGAAATGGATTTCGATTCAAAATGGATTTCGAATTCGATTGGAATTCGATATCGAAATCCATTTTGAATTCGAAATGGATTTCGAATTCGTAAATCGATATCGAAATAGATTTTGAATTCGATAGATTCGATATCAAATGGATTTGAATTCGAAATGGATTTCGAATTCGATATGGATTTCGAATTCGTAAAATCGATATCGAAATCGATTTTGAATTCGATAAATTCGATATCGAAATGGATTTGAATTCGAAATGGATTCGAATTCGATATGGATTTCGATATCGAATGGATTTCGAATTCGATAAACAATTCGATATCAAATAGATTTTGAATTCGAAATGGATTTCAATTCGATAAAAATTCGATATCGAAATGGATTTCGAATATCGATTTATCGAATTCGATATCGAAATCGATTTTGAATTCGAAATGGATTTCGAATTCGATATGGATTTCGATATCGAAATGGATTTCGATTTCAAAATGGATTTCGAATTCGATAATGGATTTCGATATCGAAATGGATTTTGAATTCGAATGGATTTCGAATTCGATAAGAATTCGATATCGAAATGGATTTTGAATTCGATAAAGAATTCGATATCGAATTGATTTTGAATTCGAAATGGATTTCGAATTCGATATGGATTTCGATATCGAAATGGATTTCGAATTCGATAAAAAAATCGATATCGAAATAGATTTGAATTCGATAAAGAATTCGATATCGAAATTGATTTTGAATTCGAAATGGATTTCGAATTCGAATATGGATTTCAATATCGAAATGGATTTGGAATTCGATATCGAAATGGATTTCGATATCGAAATAGATTTTGGAATCGAAATGGATTTCGAATTCGATATGGATTGTTATCGAAATCGATTTCGATTTCAAAATGGATTTCGAATTCGATATGGATTTTGATATCGAAATGGATTTCGAATTCGATATGGATTTCGATATCGAAATGGATTTCGAATTCGAAATAAAAATTCGATATCGAAATTGATTTTGTTCGAAATGGATTTCGAATTCGATAAATCGAATTCGATTCAAATGGATTTCGAATTCGAAATGGATTTCGAATTCGATAAAAATTCGATATCGAAATAGATTTTGAATTCGAAATGGATTTCGAATTCGATATCGATTTCGATATCGAAATGGATTTTGAATTCGAAATGGATTTCGATTCGTTATGGATTTCGATATCGAATGGATTTCGATTCGTATCGAAATCGATATCGAATTCGAAATCCATTTCGAATTAAATCTATTTCGATATCGATTTTCGAATTCGAAATACATTCGATTCAAATCCATTTCGAATTCAAAATCATTTCGATATCGAATTATCGATTCAATCATGTCAAATCCATTCGATTCGAATTTTTTCGTTCTATATCGAATTCAAATCCATTTCAATTAAATAATTCGATATCGATTTGGTTTCGAATTCATCGATATCGAAATCCATATCGAATTCGAATCGATTTCGAATTCAAATGGATTTGATATCGAAATTATTTCGAATTCAAATCCATTCGATTCGAATCTTATTTCGATCTTCATTCTATTTCAAATCATTTCGTTCGATATCATTCGATCCATCGAATTCTTTATCATTCGAAATCCATTTTGATCAAATCCATTCGTTAATCCTCGAATTCGAAATCCATTTGATATCAAATCCATTCGATCGATCATTTCGAATTCGAAATCCATTTCAATTCAAATCTATTTCGATATCGTTTTTTCGAATTCGAAATCCATTCGATATCGAAATCCATATCGAATTCGAAATCCATTTCGAATTCATCTTTCTTCGAATTCAAATCCTTTCGATCTATCGAATTCAATCCATTCGAATTCCTATCGAATTCGAAATCCATTTCGATATCGAAATCGATTCGATTCGAATCCATTTCGAATTCGAAATCCATTTCGATATCGAATCCATTTCGATATCGAAATCCTATCGAATTCGAAATCCATTTCGAATTCAAAATCTATTCGATATCGATTTTTTAGACGAATCCTTCGTATCGAAATCCATATCGAATTCGAAATCCATTTCGAATTCAAAATCTATTTCGATATCGAATTCTTTACAATTCGAAATCCATTTCGAATTCAAAATCTATTTCGATATCGAATTCTTTCGAATTCGAAATCCATTTCGAATTCAAATCCATTTTGATATCGAATCTATCGAATTCGAAATCCATTTCGAATTCAAAATCTATTTCGATATCGAATTTTTTTCTCGAATTCAAAATCCATTTCGATATCGAAATCCATATCGAATTCGAAATCCATTTCGATTCGAAATCCTATTGATTTCGAAATCCATTTCGATATCAAAATCCATTCGAAATCCATTTCGAATTCGAAATCCATTTCGATTTCAAAATCTATTTCGATTTCGAATCCATTTCGTATCGAATTCAAATCCATTTCGATATCGAAATCCATATCGAATTCGAAATCCATTTCGAATTCAAAATCAATTTCGATATCGAATTTTTTATCGAATTCGAAATCCATTTCGATATCGAAATCCATTTCGAATTCGAAATCCATTTCGATATCCAAATCCATATCGATTTCGAAATCCATTTCGAATTCAAAATCTATTTCGATATCGAATTCTTTATCGAATTCAAAATCCATTTCGATATCGAATTCTTTATCGAATTCGAAATCCATTTCGAATTCAAAATCCATTTCGATATCGAATTCTTTATCGAATTCGAAATCCATTTTGATATCGAAATCCATTTCGATATCGAAATCCATATCGAATTCGAAATCCATTTCGAATTCAAATCATTTCGATATCGATTCTTTATCGAATTCAAAATCTATTTCGATATCGAATTTTTTATCGAATTCGAAATCCATTTCGAATTCAAAATCTATTTCGATATCGATTTGTTTATCGAATTCGAAATCCATTTCGATATCGAAATCCATATCGAATTCGATATCCATTTCGAATTCAAAATCTATTTCGATATCGAATTCTTTATCGAATTCGAAATCCATTTCGATATCGAATTTTTTATCGAATTCGAAATCCATATCGAATTCGAAATCCATTTCGAATTCAAAATCTATTTCGATATCGAATTCTTTATCGAATTCGAAATCTATTTCGATATCAATTCTTATCGAATTCGAAATCCATTTCGAATTCAAAATCCATTTCGATATCGAATTCTTTATCGAATTCGAAATCCATTTCGATTTCAAAATCCATTTCGATATCGAAATCCATATCGAATTCGAAATCCATTTCGAATTCAAAATCCATTTCGATATCGAATTCTTTATCGAATTCAAAATCTATTTCGATATCGAATTCTTTATCGAATTCGAAATCCATTTCGAATTCAAAATCCATTTCGATATCGAATTCTTTATCGAATTCGAAATCCATTTCGAATTCGAAATCCATTTCGATATCGAATTCATTTGATATCGAATTCGAAATCCATTTCGATATCGAAATCCATATCGAATTCGAAATCCATTTCGAATTCAAAATCCATTTCGATATCGAATTCTTTATCGAATTCGAAATCCATTTCGATATCGAAATCCATTTCGATATCGAATTCTATATCGAATTCGAAATCCATTTCGAATTCAAAATCTATTTCGATATCGAATTCTTTATCGAATTCGAAATCCATTTCGATATCGAAATCCATATCGAATTCGAAATCCATTTCGAATTCAAAATCTATTTCGATATCGAATTCTTTATCGAATTCAAAATCTATTTCGATATCGAATTCTTTATCGAATTCGAAATCCATTTCGAATTCAAAATCTATTTCGATATCGAATTCTTTATCGAATTCGAAATCCATTTCGATATCGAAATCCATTTCGAATTCGAAATCCATTTCGATATCGAATTCGAAATCCATTTCGATATTCGAAATCCATATCGAATTCGAAATCCATTTCGAGTTCAAAATCCATTTCGATATCGAATTCTTTATCGAATTCGAAATCCATTTCGATATCGAAATCCATATCGAATTCGAAATCTATATCGAATTCGAAATCCATTTCGAATTCAAAATCTATTTCGATATCGAATTCTTTATCGAATTCAAAATCCATTTCGATATCGAATTCCTTATCGAATTCGAAATCCATTTCGAATTCAAAATCTATTTCGATATCGAATTCTTTATCGAATTCGAAATCCATTTCGAATCAAAATCTTTATTCGAATTCGAAATCCATTTCGATATTCGAAATCCATTTCGAATTCGAATATCCATTTCGAATTCGAAATCCATTTCGATATCGAATTCTTATCGAATTCGAAATCCATTTCGAATTCAAAATCTATTTCGATATCGATTTGTTTATCGAATTCGAAATCCATTTCGATATCGAAATCCATATCGAATTCGAAATCCATTTCGAATTCAAAATCTATTTCGATATCGAATTCTTTATCGAATTCGAAATCCATTTCGAATTCGAAATCCATTTCGATATCGAAATCCATATCGAATTCGAAATCCATTTCGAATTCAAAATCTATTTCGATATCGAAATCCATTTCGAATTCGAAATCCATTTCGATATCGAAATCCATATCGATATCGAAATCCATATCGAAATCGAAATCTATTTCGAATTCAAAATCCATTTGAATATCGAATTCCATTTCGAATTCAAAATCTATTTCGATATCGAATTTTTTATCGAATTCGAAATCCATTTCGATATCGAAATCCATATCGAATTCGAAATCCATTTCGAATTCAAAATCCATTTTGATATCGAATTTTTTATCAAATTCGAAATCCATTTCGAATTTAAATCAATCTATTTCGATATCGATTTTTTTATCGAATTCAAAATCCATTTCGATATCGATAATCCATTTCGAATTCGAAATCCATTTTCGATATTCGAATTCGAAATCCATTTCGATATCGAATTCTTTATCGAATTCGAAATCCATTTCGAATTCAAAATCTATTTCGATATCGAATTCTTTATCGAATTCGAAATCTATTTCGATATCGAATTCTTTATCGAATTCGAAATCCATTTCGATATCGAAATCCATATCGAATTCGATATCCATTTCGAATTCAAAATCCATTTTGATATCGAAATCCATTTCGAATTCAAAATCTATTTCGATATCGATTTGTTTCTCGAATTCGAAATCCATTTCGATATCGAAATCCATATCGAATTCAAAATCCATTTCAAATTCAAAATCCATTTCGATATCGAAATCCTTTTCGAATTCGAAAATCCATTTTCGAATTCGAAATCCATTTCGATATCGAAATCCATTTCGAATTCGATATCCATTCGAATTCAAAATCCATTTCGATATCGAAATCTATATCGAATTCGAAATCCATTTCGAATTTACAAATCCATTTCGATATCGATTTTATCCATTCGCGAATTCGAAATCCATTTCGATATCGAAATCCATATCGAATTCGAAATCCATTTCGAATTCATGGTATCGAATTCGAAATCCATTTCGATCAATCGAAATCCATATGATTCAAAATCCATTTCGATATCGAATTCCTTATCGAATTCGAAATCCATTTCGAATTCAAAATCCATTTTGATATCGAATAAGTCCTTGTATCGAATTCGAAATCCATTTCGATTTCGAAATCCATTTCGAATTCGAAATCCATTTCGATATCGAATTGGTTGTTCGAAATCCATTTCGATAGTCTTTTGATTAATCCATATCGAATTCGAAATCCATTTCGAATTAAAAATCAAAATCCATTTCGATATCGAATTCTTTATCGAATTCGAAATCCATTTCGAATATCGAAATCCATTTCGATATAAATTCGAAATCAAAGATCTAATTTAAAATATTGTTAACTGTTAATCGGAAACAGACCGAACATCGGGGTATATCGAATTCAAAATCCATTTCGAATTCAAAATCAATTTCGATATCGAATTTTTTTATCGAATTCGAAATCCACTTCGATATCGAAATCCATATCGAATTCGAAATCCATTTCGAATTCAAAATCTATTTCGATATCGAATTCTTTATCGAATTCGAAATCCATTTCGAATTCTTGTATCGAATTCTTTTGAAATCCATTTCGATATTCGAAATCCATTTCGATATCGAAATCCATTTCGAATTCGATATCCATTTCGAATTCGAAATCCATTTCGATATCGAATTCTTTATCAAATTCGAAATCCATTTCAAATTCAAAATCTATTTCGATATCGATTTCTTTATCGAATTCGAAATCCATTTCGATATCGAAATCCATATCGAGTTCGAAATCCATTTCGAATTCAAAATCTATTTCGATATCGAATTCTTGTCAATATCGAAATCCATTTCGAATTCGATATCCATTTCGAATTCAAAATCCATTTCGATATCGAAATCCATTATCGAATTCGAAATCCATTTCGAATTCAAAATCCATTTCGATATCGAATTCTTTATCGAATTCGAAATCCATTTCGAATTCAAAATCTATTTCGATATCGAATTCTTTTTTGAATTCGATATCCATTTCGAATTCAAAATCCATTTTGATATCGAAATCCATATCGAATTCGAAGTCCATTTCGAATTCAAAATCTATTTCGATATCGAATTTTTTATCGAATTCGAAATCCATTTCGATATCGAAATCCATATCGAATTCGATATCCATTTCGAATTCAAAATCCATTTTGATATCGAATTTTTTATCAAATTCGAAATCCATTTCGAATTCGATATCCATTTCGAATTCAAAATCCATTTTGATATCGAATTCTTTATCGAATTCGGAGAAAATCCATTTCGAATTCAAAATCTATTTCGATATCGAATTCTTTATCGAATATCGAAATCCATTTCGATATCGAAATCCATTTCGAATTCGATATCCATTTCGAATTCAAAATCCATTGGTTGATATCGAATTCTTTATCGAATTCAAGAATGTGGAAATCCATTTCGAATTCGATATCCATTTCGAATTCAAAATCCATTTGATATCGAATTCTTTATCGAATTCGAAATCCATTTCGAATTCATTTTTTTTTTTGTATTTTTTTAAATCTATTTCGATATCGATTTCTTTATCGAATTCGAAATCCATTTCGATATCGAAATCCATATCGAATTCGAAATCCATTTCGAATTCAAAATCTATTTCGATATCGAATTCTTTATCGAATTCGAAATCCATTTCGAATTTAAAATCTATTTCGATATCGATTTGTTTCTCGAATTCGAAATCCATTTCGATATCGAATTCCATATCGAATTCCATATCCATTTCAAATTTCAAAATCCATTTCGATATCGAATTCTTTATTGAATTCGAAATCCATTTCGATTTCAAAATCTATTTCGATTTCGAATTCTTTCTCGATTTCAAAATCCATTTCGATCTCGAAATCCATATCGATTTCGATATCCATTTCGAATTCAAAATCCATTTGATATCGAATTCTTTATCGATTTCGAAATCCATTTCGAATTCAAAATCTATTTTGATATCGAATTCTTTATCGAATTCGAAATCCATTTCGAATATCGATATATCCATTATCAATTCAAAATCCATTTTGATATCGAATTCTTTATCGAATTCGAAATCCATTTCGATTTCAAAATCTATTTGGATCCCGAATCAAATTCGAAATCCATTTCGATTTCGATATCCATTTCGAATTCAAAATCCATTTCGATATCGAATTCCTTATCGAATTCGAAATCCATTTCGAATTCAAAATCCATTTCGATATCAATTTTTTATCAAATTCGAAATCCATTTCGAATTCGAAATCCATATCGAATTCGAAATCCATTAATCGAATTCGAAATCCATTTCGATATCGAAATCCATATCGAATTCAAAATCCATTTCGAATTCAAAATCTATTTCGATATCGAATTCTTTATCGAATTCGAAATCCATTTCCAATTCAAAATCTATTTCGATATCGATTTTTTTTCTCGAATTCGAAATCCATTTCGATATCGAAATCCATATCGACTTCGATATCCATTTCGAATTCAAAATCTATTTCGATATCGAATTATTATCAAAGTTCGAATGATCCATTTCGAATTCAAAATCCATTTCGATATCGAATTCCATATCGAATTCGAAATCCATTTCGAATTCAAAATCTATTTCGATATCGAATTCGTTATCCAATTCGAAATCCATTTCGAATTCGATATCCATTTCGAATTCAAAATCTATTTCGATATCGAATTCTTTATCAAATTCTAAATCCATTCAATCCAACTATCGATATCCATTTCGAATTCAAAATCCATTTCGATATCGAAATCCATATCGAATTCGAAATCCATTTCGAATTCAAAATCTATTTCGATATCGATTTCTTTATCGAATTCGAAATCCATTTCGATATCGAAATCCATTTCGAATTCGATATCCATTTCGAATTCAAAATCCATTTTGATATCGAATTCTTTATCGAATTCGAAATCCATTTCGAATTCAAAATCCATTTCTTTGATATCGATTTGTTTATCGAATTCGAAATCCATTTCGATATCGAAATCCATATCGAAATCGAAATCCATTATCGAATTCGAAATCCATTTCGATATCGAAATCCATATCGAATTCGATATCCATTTCGAATTCAAAATCCATTTGATATCGAATTCTTTATCGAATTCGAAATCCATTTCGAATTCAAAATCTATTTCGATATCGAATTCTTTATCGAATTCGAAATCCATTTCGATATCGAAATCCATATCGAATTCGAAATCCATATTTCGAATTCAAAATCCATTTCGAAATCTATTACAAAATCAATTCTTTATCGAATTCGAAATCTATTTCGAATTCGATTCGAATCCATAATTTCGATTCAAAGATATTCGAAATCCATATCGAATTCGAAATCCATTCGAATTCAAATCTATTTCGATATCAGATTCTTTATCGAATTCGAAATCCATTTCAATTCACAATCTATTTCGATATCGATTCTTATTTCTCCAATTCGAAATCCATTTCGATATCGAAATCTATATCAAATTCGATATCCATTTCGAATTCAAAATCCATTTCGATATCGAATTCCTTATCGAATTCGAAATCCATTTCGAATTCAAAATCCATTTCGATATCCAATTCCATTATCGAATTCGAAATCCATTATCGATATCGAATTCCATATCGAATTCGATATCCATTTCGAATTCAAAATCCATTTTGATATCGAATTCTTTATCGAATTCGAAATCCATTTCGAATTCAAAATCTATTTCGATATCGAATTCTTTATCGAATTCGAAATCCATTTCGAATTCGATATCCATATCAAATTCGATATCCATTTCGAATTCGAAATCCATTTTGATATCGAAATCCATTTCGATATCGAAATCCATATCGAATTCGAAATCCATTTCGAATTCAAAATCTATTTCGATATCCATTTTGATATCGAAATCTATTTCGAATTCGATATCCATATCGAATTCAAAATCCATTTTGATATCGAATTCTTTATCGAATTCGAAATCCATTTCGAATTTAAAATAATTTTCGATATCGATTTGTTTCTCGAATTCGAAATCCATTTCGATATCGAAATCCATATCAAATTCGATATCCATTTCGAATTCGAAATCCATTTCGATATCCATTTTCGAATTCGAAATCCATTTCGATATCGAAATTCATTGAACTTATCGAATTCGAAATCCATTTCGAATTCAAAATGCATTTCGATATCGAATTCTTTATCGAATTCTTAATCCATTTCGAATTCGATATCCATATCACATTAGAGTATCCATTTCTAAATTAGAAATCCATTTTTTGATATCGAAATCCATTCGGTATCTCTGAATTCAAAATCCATTTCGAATTCAAAATCTATTTCGATATCAAATTCTTTATCGAATTCGAAATCCATTTCGATATTCTTTATCGAATTCGAAATCCATATCCATTTTCGAATTCTAAATCCATTTCAATTTTCGAATTCTTTATCTGATTTCGAAATCTATTGATCGAATTCGATATCCATTTCGAATTCAAATCCATTTAGATATCGAATTCTTTATCGAATTCGAAATCCATTTCAGAATTTGCAATCCATTTAGATATCAAAATCGCATTATCGAATTCAAATTCTATTTCGATATCGAATTCTTTATCGAATTCGAAATCCATTTCGAATTCTTTATCGAATTCGAAATCCATTTTGATTTCGAAATCAATTTCGAATTCGATATCCATTTAGAATTCAAAATCCATTTTGATATCGAATTCTTTATCGAATTCGAAATCCACTTCGATATCGAAATCCATATCGAATCGAAATCCATTTCGAATTCAAAATCTATTTCGATATCGAATTCTTTATAAATTCAAAATCGAATTCGAAATCCATTTCGAATTCAAAATCCATTTTGATATCCAATTGTTTCTTCGAATTCGAAATCCATTTCGAATTCAAAATCTATTTCGCTGTCGAATTTTTTATCGAATTCGATATCCATTTCGAACTCAAAATCCATTTTGATATCGAATTCTTTCTCGAATTCGAAATCCATTTTCAAATCTAAATCTATGTCGCTTTGTTTCTCGAATTCGAAATCCATATTTAATTCGATATATTTATTCATAAATCCATTTAGATATCGAATTTTTTATCGAATTCGAAATCCATTCGATCATTCGATATTCGAAATCAATTATTCGATATTCGAAATCCATTTCGAATTCGATATCCATTTCGAATTCAAAATCCATTTAGATATCTAATTCTTTTCGAATTCGAAATCCATTTCGAATTCAAAATCTATTTCGCTGTCGAATTTTTTATCGAATTCGAAATCCATTTCGATATCGAAATCCATATCGAATTCGAAATCCATTTCGAATTCACAATCTATTTCGATATCGAATTCCTGTATCCAATTCAGAAATCCATTTCGAATTCAAAATCTGTTTCGATACCGAATTCTTTATCCAATTCGAAATCCATTTCCAATTCAAAATCTATTTCGATATCGATTTTTTTTCTCGAATTCGAAATACATTTCGATATCGAAATCCATATCGACTTCGATATCCATTTCGAATTCAAAATCCATTTTGCATATCGAATTTTTTATCAATTCCAAATCCATTCATCTGAATATAATTCAAAATCCATTTATACCAATTCAATCCATTTCAATTCAAAATCATTAAACAATATCGAATTCGAAATCCATTTCGATATCAAAATCCATTATCGAATTCAAAATCCATTTCGAATTCAAAATCCATTTCAATATCGAACACTTTATCGAATTCGAAATCCATTTTGATATCCAAATCCATTTAGAATTCGATATCCATTTCGAATTCAAAATCCATTTTGATATCTAAATTTTTTATCGATATTCGAATATTTTTTTCTAATTTAATTTCCTTTATCGAATTTGAAATCTATTTTAATATAGAAATCCATTTCGATATCGAAATCCATATCGAATTCAAAATCCATTTCGAATTTAAAATATATTTCGATATCGATTTGTTTCTCGAATTCGAAATCCATTTTCGAATTTAATATCCATTTCGATATCAATTTCTTATCAATTCGATCATTTCAATTCAAAATCCATTTCGATATCAAATTCTTTATCGAATTCGAAATCCATTTCGAATTCGATATCCATTTCGATATCGAATTCCTTTTCTGATATCGAAATTCATTTTGAGTTCGAAATCCATTTCGAATTCAAAATCTATTTCGCTGTCGAATTCTTTATCGAATTCAAAATCCATTTCGATTTCGAAATCTATATCGCTTTCAAATTCCATTGTCGAATTCTAAATCTATTTCGATATCAGGTCTTTATCGAATTCGAAATCCATTTCGATTTCGATATCCATATCGAATTCGATATCCATTTTCGAATTCAAAATCCATTTCGATATCCTCAATTCTTTATCGAATTCCAGAAATCCATTTCGAATTCTAAATCTATTTCGCTGTCGAATTTTATCGAATTCAAATCCATTTCGATATCGAAATCCATATCGAATTCGAAATCCATTTCGAATTCAAAATCCATTTGATATCGAATTCTATCAAATCGCATCAATTCGAAATCCATTTCCAATTCAAAAAATCTATTTCGATATCGAATTTTTATCGAATTCGAAATCCATTTCGAATTCAATCAATTCAATATCGAATTCGAAATCCATTTCGAATTCAAAATCTATTTGATATAAATTCTATATCAAATTCGAAATCCATTTCTAATTCGATATCTATTCGATATCCATTTTTCTCGAATTCAAAATCCATTTTGATATCGAAATCCATATCGAATTCGATATCCATTTCGAATTCAAAATCTATTTCGATATCGAATTCTTTATCAAATTCGAAATCCATTTCGAATTCGATATCCATTTCGAATTCAAAATCTATTTTGATATCAAATTCTCTATCCAATTCGAAATCCATTCCAATTCACAATCTATTTCGATATCGAATTCTTTATCGAATTCGAAATCCATTTCGATATTCGAAATCATATCAACTTCGATATCCATTTCGAATTCTAAAATCCATTTAGATATCGAATTTTTTATCAAATTCAAATATCAATAATCATTCTAATTTAAATTCTCTATCGAATTCGAAATCCATTTCGAATTCAAATTCTATTTCGATATCGAATTCTTTATCGAATTCGAAATCCATTTCGAATTCGAAATCCATATCAAATTCGATATCCATATCGAATTCGAAATCCATTTGATATCGAAATCCTTCATAATATCAGATTCGAAATCCATTTCGAATTTAAAATCTAATTCGATATCCATTTCTTTATTGTATTCAAAATCTATTTCGAATTCGATATCCATATCTAATTCAAAATCCATTAATCAATATCGAATTCTTTATCCAATTCAAAATCCATTTCAAATTTAAAATACATTTCGATATCTAATTCTATATCGAATTCGAAATCCATTTCGAATTCGATATCCATTTTGATATCGAATTCTTTATCGAATTCGAAATCCATTTCGAATTTAAAATCCATTTTGATATCAAAATCCATTTCGAATTCAAAATCTATTTCGATATCGAATTCTTTATCGAATTCGAAATCCATTTCGAATTTAAAATCCATTTTGATATCAAAATCCATTTCGAATTCAAAATCTATTTCGATATCGATCTTTATCCGAATTCGAAATCCATTTCGAATTCTTTATCGAATTCCAAATCCATTTTGATTTCGAAATCCATTTCGAATTCGATATCCATTTAGAATTCAAAATCCATTTTGATATCGAATTCTTTATCGAATTCGAAATCCACTTCGATATCGAAATCCATATCGAATCGAAATCCATTTCGAATTCAAAATCTATTTCGATATCGAATTCTTTATCGAATTTCGAATTCATTTATCCATTTCGAATTCAAATCCATTTGATATCGAATTCTTTATCAAATTCGAAATCCATTTCGAATTCTCAATCTATTTCGCTGTCGAATATTTTATCGAATTCGATATCCATTTCGACACTCAAAATCCATATTGATATCGATATTCTTTTTTCAAATTCAAAATCCATTTCAATGTCGAAATCCATTTCGATATTCGAAATCCATATCAAATTCGATATCCATTTCGATTTCGAAATCCATTTTGATATCAAAATCCATTTCATTTTACAATTCGCATATCCATTTCATTTAAAATCCATTTGGCATATCGAATTCCTTTATCGAATTCGAAATCCATTTCGAATTCAAAATCTATTTCGATATCGAATTTCTTTTCGATATTCGAAATCCATTTCGAATTCGATATCCATATCAAATTCGAAATCCATTTAGATATCGAAATCCATTTCGATATCCCAATCCATAATCGAATTCGAAATCCATTTCGAATTCAAAATCTATTTCGATACTCGAAATTCTTCATCGAATTCAATCCATTTCGATTCTTTATCGAATTCGAAATCCATTTTGATATCGAAATCTATTTCAAATTCGATATCCATTTCGAATTCAAAATCCATTTTGATATCGAATTCTTTATCGAATTCGAAATCCATTTCGAATTTAAAATCCATTTTGATATCAAAATCCATTTCGAATTCAAAATCTATTTCGATACTCCCATTCTTTATCGAATTCGAAATCCATTCGATTTCTTATCGAATTCGAAATCCATTTGGATTTCGAAATCCATTCGAATTCAGTATCCATTTAGAATTCAAAATCCATTATAGATATCGAATTCTTTATCGAATTCGAAATCCACTTCGATATCGAAATCCATATCGAATTCGAAATCCATTTCGAATTCAAAATCTATTTCGATATCGAATTCTTTATCGAATTCGAAATCCATTTCGAATTCGATATCCATTTCGAATTCAAAATCCATTTTGATATCGAATTCTTTTCGAATTCGAAATCCATTTCGAATTCAAAATCTATTTCGCTGTCGAATTTTTTATCGAATTCGATATCCATTTCGAATTCAAATCTTTCTTGATTTTTCGATTCTTTTCGCTAAATCCATTTCCAATTCAAAATCTTATTTTTCGCTTTTGTTTCTCGAATTCAATCCATATTTTAATTCGATATCCATTTCGAATTCAAAATCCATTTAGATATCAAATTTTTTATCGAATTCGAAATCCATTAATCGAATTCGAAATCTATTTTTTCGATATCGAATTTCCATTAAATCGAATTCGATATCCATTTCGAATTCAAAATCCATTTAGATATCGAATTCCTTTTCGAATTCAGAAATCCATTTCGAATTCAAAATCTATTTCCTTCTCTAATTTTTATCGAATTCGAGATCCATTTCGATATCGAAATCCATATCGAATTCGAAATCCATTTCGAATTCAAAATCTATTCGATATCGAATTCAATTATATCGAATTCGAAATCCATTTCGAATTCGAAATCTCTTTTGATACCGAATTCTTTATCGAATTCCAAATCCATTTCCAATTCTCAATCTATTTCGATATCGATTTTTTTCTCGAATTCGAAATACATTTCGATATCGAAATCCATATCGACTTCGATATCCATTTCGAATTCATAAAATCCATTATATCAATTTTATCAAATTTTATCAAATTAATCCATTTCGAATTCGATATCCATTTCGAATTCAAAATCCATTTGATAACCAATTCTTTATCAATTCAATCATTCGATATCACTATCGATTAAAATCCATTATCGAATTCAAAATCTATTTCGATATCGAACTCCATATCGAATTCGAAATCCATTTCGATATTCAAAATCTATTTCGAAATCGAAATCCATATCGAATTCAAAATCCATTATTTGATATTTCGATATCTAATGCATTTCAATATCGATATTCATTTCGAATTCAAAATCCATTATCGAATATCAAATTCTATATCGAATTAGAAATTCAATTCTTTATCGAATTTGATCGAAATCTATTTCTAATATCAAATCCATTTCAATATTCAAAATCTATTTCGATATTCAATTTATTTTTCAATTTCAAAGAAATCCATATCGATATTCGATATCCATTTGTTTCTCGAATTCAAAATCCATTAATTCGATATCCTCGAATTCAAATCCATTTTGAAAATTTATCGAATTCAAAATCCATTTCGAATTCAAAATCTATTTCGAACTATCGAATTCACATTATCGAATTCAAATCCACATATCATTTCGAATTCAAAATCCATTTGATATCGAATTTCTTTTCGAATTCAAAATCCATTTCCAATTCACATCATTTACTTCACTATCGAATTCTTTTATCGAATTCAAAATCCATTTCGATATCGAAATCCAATATCGAATTCAAAATCCATTTCGAATTCAAAATCTATTTCGATATCGAAATTCTTTATCGAATTCGAAATCCATTTCCAATTCGATATCCATTTCGAATTCGATATCCATTTCAATATTCAAATCCATTTTGATATCAAAATTCTTTTCAATATCGAAATCCATTTCGAATTCAAAATCTATTTCGCTGTCGAATTTTTTATCGAATTCGAAATCCATTTCGATATCGAAATCCAATATCGAATTCAATATCCATTTAGAATTCAAAATCCATTTAGATAATTTTTATCAAATTCAATTTTATCAAATTAATCCATTTCTAATTCGATATCCATTTGAATTCAAATCCATTTAGATAGTCGAATTTATCGAATTTAATCCATTTCAATTAAAATCTATTTCGATTTCATTCGAAATCAATCTATCGAATTCGCAATCCATTTCGAATTCAAAATCTATTTTGATATCGAATTCTTCTATCCAATTCGAAATCCATTTCCAATCTCCAAAAATCTATTTCGATATCGAATTTTTTTCTCAATTCGAAATCCATTTCGATATCGAAATCCATATCGACTTCGATATCCATTTCGAATTCTAAATCCATTTTGATAGTCGAATTTTTTATCAAATTCAGAAATCCATTTCGAAAAAAAAAAAAAAAAAGAATTCGATATCCATTTCGAATTCAAAATCCATTTTGATATCGAATTCTCTATCGAATTCGAAATCCATTTTCAATTCAAAATCTATTTCGATATCGAATTCATTTATCAAATTCAAAATCCATTCGAGTCCAATCTACTCCATATCAATTCGATATCCATATCGAATTCGAAATCCATTGACTCGAATTTCATTCGAGAATCCATTTTGATATCGAAATCCATTATCGATATTGCAATCCATATCGAATTCGAAATCCATTTCGAATTCAAAATCTATTTCGATATCCATTTTGATATCGAAATCTATTTCGAATTCGATATCCATATCGAATTCAAAATCCATTTTGATATCGAATTCTTTATCGAATTCGAAATCCATTTCGAATTTAAAATAATTTTCGATATCGATTTGTTTCTCGAATTCGAAATCCATTTCGATATCGAATCCATATTCAAATTCGATATCCATTTCGACTTCAAATCCATTTAGATATCAAAATCCATTATCGAATTCGATATCCATTTCGAATTAAAAATCCATTTAGTTCTATCGAATTCTTTATCAAATTCGAAATCCATTTCGAATTAAAATCTATTTCGATATCAATTCTTTATCGAATTCGAAATCCATTTCAATTCGATAAATATCATTCGATATCCATTCGAATTAAATCCATTCGATATCAAATCCATATCGAAATCGAAATCACATCTCGAATTCGAAATCCATTTCGAAATCAAAATCCATTCGATATCGAAATCCATATCGAGATTCGAAATCCATATTCAATTCTATAATCTATTTCGATACTCAAAATCTATATCGATATCGAATATCCATTATCGAATTCAAATTCGATTATTTATCGAAGATCCATTCGAATACCAATCCATTTGATATTCGAAATCTATATCGAATTCGAAATCCATTTCGATATTTAAAATCCATTTAGATATTTTTTTCATTTCGAATTCATTAATTCCATATCGACATTCACAATCTATTTCGATATTCGAAAATCCATATCGAAATCAAAATCCATTTCAATTCAATTTTTATTCGAAATTCTTTAAATCCATTTAGATTTCTATAATCTATTTCGATATTCGATATTCTTTATCGAAATTCAAAATCCATTTCGATATCTTAATTCTTTATCGAGATTCGAAATCCACTTCGATTTCGAAATTCATTTCGAATTCGAAATCCATTTCGAATTCAAAATCTATTTCGATATTAATTCTTTATCGAATTCAAGAAATCCATTTCTTGATATCGAAATCCATATCGAATTCGAAATCCATTTCAAATTCCAATCTATTTCGATATCGAATTCTTTATCG
>JAWNOQ010000138.1:0-13643 GCA_035045865.1 Drosophila austrosaltans
TCAAGATCAATTGTCTAATTCGGTCAATATTCATTTTCAAAGTTGCAAGTTTTTTTAAAAATTGTACATTTTTTCACTAGCACTTCACTAGTGCCAATGTTGTTATAATGATATTAAGTGATAAATAATTATATTAAATCATATGATATTTAGGTATTTATTCCATATTAAATAATTAATATGCGGTTGGTTTCATTTAAATTATTCAATATCAATTTAATATATTTAGGTCTAGTTCATTATTAAGAAATTAACTGAACAAAAATCGCACTTCTTTGAAAACTATTAACAGCCGATATTTGAAACCTATCGTTTTTTTGTTTTACATACTTATGTTCGGACATAGTAAATTTTTGCCGATTTGTTGAAATCATCAAGAATATTTTGGTAGTAGTCTGCCTCTTTCCGTCAAGTCCTTTTAATTTCAGTTTTTGCAATATATGCTCTCCAATGCTTTTGGTTCATTATAAATATGTAAATATCAAATAATACTTTGCCGAATTTGCATCCTTGTACCTGGAACGCGTTTTTAACGTGAAGTTGCATTAATTTTTTTAGTTTAGTTAGTTTTTAGTTTTTGACAAATTTGCGCAAAAAATCGCAAGACTACACTATATAGGTCTGATAGGTGAATGTTCCCTCTACCACGTGTATATGATTATATAGTGAATCTCCGTGAATCTCTGTTGATTCTACTCCACCGAAGTTTAAAAAATGCGAAAATATAGTGTGTTATTGAAGCGTGTCCAATTTACTAAGTATTCCAAATTTTATTGTATTTTTTACAACAAATAACTAAAAATTTATTAACTTTTTGAATAAAGTAAAAATATTCAAGATCAATTGTTTAATTCGGTCAATATTCATTTTCAAAGTTGCAAGTTTTTGTAAAAATTGTACATTTTTTCACTAGCACTTCACTAGTGCCAATGTTGTTATAATGATATTAAGTGATAAATAATTATATTAAATCATATGATATTTAGGTATTTATTCCATATTAAATAATTAATATGCGGTTGGTTTCATTTAATTTATTCGATATCAATTTAATATAGTTAGGTCTAGTTCATTATTAGAAAATTAACCAAACAAAAATCACTTCTTTAAAAACTATTAACAGCCGATATTTGAGACCTATCGTTTTTCTTTTTGACACACTTATGTTCGGACATAGTAAATTTTTGCCGTTTTGTTGAAATCACCAAAAATAGTGTAGTAGTAGTCTGCCTCTTTCCGTCAATTCCTTTTAATTTCAGTTTTTGCAATATATGCTCTCCAATGATGTTGGTTCATTATAAATATGTAAATATCAAAAAATACTTTGCCGAATTTGCATCCTTGTACCTGGAACGCGTTTTTAACGTGAGGTTGCATTAATTTTTTTAATTTTTGACAAATTTGCGCAAAAAATCGCAAGACTACACTATATAGGTCTGATAGGTGAATGTTCCCTCTACCACGTGTATATGATTATATCGTGAATCTCCGTGAATCTCTGTTGATTCTACTCCACCGAAGTTTAAAAAATGCGAAAATATAGTTTGTTATTGAAGCGTGTCCAATTTACTAAGTATTCCAAATTTTATTGTATTTTTCACAACAAATAACTAAAAATTTATTAACTTTTTGAATAAAGTAAAAATATTCAAGATCAATTTGTTTAATTCGGTCAATATTCATTTTCAAAGTTGCAAGTTTTTGTAAAAATTGTACATTTTTTTCATACTTGAAAAATGTCTCCACTTTGAATGATGTAGCACCCACTATTCTTATCGGACTTTTAAAACATTTTGTATCCATAAGTTCTAAAGTATTATCTGTAGATTTCACTTTTTACTTACCGCCACCATTTTACATCCGTGTTGCAAACTGCACTTCACTAGTGCCAAAGTTGTTATAATGATATTAAGTGATAAATAATTATATTAAATCATATGATATTTAGGTATTTATTCCATATTAAATATTGGGTATGCGGTTGGTTTCATTTAAATTATTCGATATCAATTTAATATATTTAGGTCTAGTTCATTATTAGAAAATTAAGCAAACAAAAATCACTTTTTGAAAAACTATCCAACAGCCGATATTTGAGACCTATCGTTTTTTTCTGTTTTACACACTTATGTTCGGACATAGTAAATTTTTTGCCGTTGTGTTGAAATCTCCAAAAATAGTGTAGTAGTAGTCTGCCTCTTTCCGTCAATTCCTTTTAATTTCAGTTTTTGCAATATATGCTCTCCAATGATTTTGGTTCATTATAAATATGTAAATATCAAAAAATACTTTGCCTAATTTGCATCCTTGTACCTGGAACGCGTTTTTAACGTGAAGTTGCATTCATTTTTTTAATTTTTGACAAATTTGCGCAAAAAATCGCAAGACTACACTATATAGGTCTGATAGGTGAATGTTCCCTCTACCACGTGTATATGATTATATAGTGAATCTCCGTGAATCTCTGTTGATTCTACTCCACCGAAGTTTAAAAAATGCGAAAATATAGTTTGTTATTGAAGCGTGTCCAATTTACTAAGTTTTCCAAATTTTATTGTATTTTTCACAACAAATAACTAAAAATTTATTAACTTTTTGAATAAA
This sequence comes from Drosophila austrosaltans, assembly GCA_035045865.1. Classification (NCBI taxonomy): domain Eukaryota; kingdom Metazoa; phylum Arthropoda; class Insecta; order Diptera; family Drosophilidae; genus Drosophila; species Drosophila austrosaltans. The sequence goes on from JAWNOQ010000138.1 coordinate 2,605, forward strand.
GTAAAAATATTCAAGATCAATTGTTTAATTCGGTCAATATTCATTTTCAAAGTTACTGCAAGTTTTTGTAAAAATTGTACATTTTTTCACTAGCACTTCACTAGTGCCAAAGTTGTTATAATGATATTAAGTGATAAATAATTATATTAAATCATATGATATTTAGGTATTTATTCCGCCTTAAATAATTAATATGCGGTTGGTTTCATTTAATTTATTCGATATCAATTTAATATAGTTAGGTCTAGTTCATTATTAGAAAATTAACCAAACAAAAATCACTTCTTTAAAAACTATTAACAGCCGATATTTGAGACCTATCGTTTTTCTGTTTTACACACTTATGTTCGGACATGGTAAATTTTTGCCGTTATGTTGAAATTACCAAAAATAGTGTAGTAGTAGTCTGCCTCTTTCCGTCAATTCCTTTTAATTTCAGTTTTTGCAATATATGTTCTCCAATGATTTTGGTTCATTATAAATATGTAAATATCAAAAAATACTTTGCCTAATTTGCATCCTTGTACCTGGAAAGCGTTTTTAACGTGAAGTTGCATTCATTTTTTTAATTTTTGACAAATTTGCGCAAAAAATCGCAAGACTACACTATATAGGTCTGATAGGTGAATGTTCCCTCTACCACGTGTATATGATTATATGATGAATCTCCGTGAATCTCTGTTGATTCTACTCCCACCGAAGTTTAAAAAATGCGAAAATATAGTTTGTTATTGAAGCGTGTCCAATTTACTAAGTTTTCCAAATTTTATTGTATTTTTTTCACAACAACAAATAACTAAAAATTTATTAACTTTTTGAATAAAGTAAAAATATTCAAGATCAATTGTTTAATTCGGTCAATATTCATTTTCAAAGTTGCAAGTTTTTGTAGAAATTTTACTTGTTTTTCACTAGCACTTCACTAGTGCCAATGTTGTTATAATGATATTAAGTGATAAATAATTATATTAAATCATATGATATTTAGGTATTTATTCCATATTAAATAATTAATATGCGGTTGGTTTCATTTAAATTATTCGATATCAATTTAATATATTTAGGTCTAGTTCATTATTAGAAAATTAACCAAACAAAAATCACTTCTTTAAAAACTATTAACAGCCGATATTTGAAACCTATCGTTTTTCTGTTTTACACACTTATGTTCGGACATAGTAAATTTTTGCCGTTTTGTTGAAATCACCAAGAATAGTGTAGTAGTAGTCTGCCTCTTTCCGTCAAGTCCTTTTAATTTCAGTTTTTGCAATATATGCTCTCCAATGCTTTTGGTTTCATTATAAATATGTAAATATCAAATAATACTTTTGCGAATTTGCATCCTTGACCCTGGAACGCGTTTTTTAACGTGAAGTTGCATTAATTTTTTTAGTTTAGTTAGTTTTTAGTTTTTGACAAATTTGCGCAAAAAATCGCAAGACTACACTATATAGGTCTGATAGGTGAGTGTTCCCTCCACCACGTGTATATGATTATATAGTGAATCTCCGTGAATCTCTGTTGATTCTACTCCACCGAAGTTTAAAAAATGCGAAAATATAGTTTGTTATTGAAGCGTGTCTAATTTACTAAGTATTCCAAATTTTATTGTATTTTTCACAACAAATAACTAAAAATTTATTAACTTTTTGAATAAAGTAAAAATATTCAAGATCAATTGTTTAATTCGGTCAATATTCATTTTCAAAGTTGCAAGTTTTTGTAAAAATTGTACATTTTTTCACTAGCACTTCACTAGTGCCAAAGTTGTTATAATGATATTAAGTGATAAATAATTATATTAAATCATATGATATTTAGGTATGTATTCCATATTAAATAATTAATATGCGGTTGGTTTCATTTAATTTATAAAAGCTTCCTTTCGATATCTATTTAATACATTTAGGTCTTGTTCATTATTAGAAAATTAACCAAACAAAAATCACTTCTTTTAAAACTATTAACGGCCGAGATATGAGACCTATCGTTTTTCTGTTTTACACACTTATGTTCGGACATAGTAAATTTTTTGCCGTTGTGTTGAAATCTCCAAAAATAGTGTAGTAGTAATCTGCCTCTTTCCGTCAATTCCTTTTAATTTCAGTTTTGCAATATATGCTCTCCAATGATTTTGGTTCATTATAAATATGTAAATATCAAAAAATACTTTGCCTAATTTGCATCCTTGTACCTGGAACGCGTTTTTAACGTGAAGTTGCATTCATTTTTTTAATTTTTGACAAATTTGCGCAAAAAATCGCAAGACTACACTATATAGGTCTGATAGGTGAATGTTCACTCTACCACGTGTATATGATTATATCGTGAATCTCCGTGAATCTCTGTTGATTCTACTCCACCGAAGTTTAAAAAATGCGAAAATATAGTTTGTTATTGAAGCGTGTCTAATTTACTAAGTATTCCAAATTTTATTGTATTTTTCACAACAAATAACTAAAAATTTATTAACTTTTTGAATAAAGTAAAAATATTCAAGATCAATTGTTTAATTCGGTCAATATTCATTTTCAAAGTTGCAAGTTTTTGTAAAAATTGTACATTTTTTCACTAGCACTTCACTAGTGCCAAAGTTGTTATAATGATATTAAGTGATAAATAATTATATTAAATCATATGATATTTAGGTATTTATTCCATATTAAATAATTAATATGCGGTTGGTTTCATTTAATTTATTCGATATCAATTTAATATAGTTAGGTCTAGTTCATTATTAGAAAATTAACCAAACAAAAATCACTTCTTTAAAAACTATTAACAGCCGATATTTGAAACCTATCGTTTTTCTGTTTTACACACTTATGTTCGGACATAGTAAATTTTTGCCGTTTTGTTGAAATCACCAAGAATAGTGTAGTAGTAGTCTGCCTCTTTCCGTCAAGTCCTTTTAATTTCAGTTTTTGCAATATATGCTCTCCAATGATGTTGGTTCATTATAAATATGTAAATATCAAAAAATACTTTGCCGAATTTGCATCCTTGTACCTGGAACGCGTTTTTAACGTGAGGTTGCATTAATTTTTTTAATTTTTGACAAATTTGCGCAAAAAATCGCAAGACTACACTATATAGGTCTGATAGGTGAATGTTCCCTCTACCACGTGTATATGATTATATCGTGAATCTCCGTGAATCTCTGTTGATTCTACTCCACCGAAGTTTAAAAAATGCGAAAATATAGTTTGTTATTGAAGCGTGTCCAATTTACTAAGTATTCCAAATTTTATTGTATTTTTCACAACAAATAACTAAAAATTTATTAACTTTTTGAATAAAGTAAAAATATTCAAGATCAATTGTCTAATTCGGTCAATATTCATTTTCAAAGTTGCAAGTTTTTGTAAAAATTGTACATTTTTTCACTAGCACTTCACTAGTGCCAATGTTGTTATAATGATATTAAGTGATAAATAATTATATTAAATCATATGATATTTAGGTATTTATTCCATATTAAATAATTAATATGCGGTTGGTTTCATTTAAATTATTCAATATCAATTTAATATATTTAGGTCTAGTTCATTATTAGAAAATTAACCAAACAAAAATCACTTCTTTAAAAACTATTAACAGCCGATATTTGAAACCTATCGTTTTTCTGTTTTACACACTTATGTTCGGACATAGTAAATTTTTGCCGTTTTGTTGAAATCACCAAGAATAGTGTAGTAGTAGTCTGCCTCTTTCCGTCAAGTCCTTTTAATTTCAGTTTTTGCAATATATGCTCTCCAATGCTTTTGGTTCATTATAAATATGTAAATATCAAATAATACTTTGCCGAATTTGCATCCTTGTACCTGGAACGCGTTTTTAACGTGAAGTTGCATTAATTTTTTTAGTTTAGTTAGTTTTTAGTTTTTGACAAATTTGCGCAAAAAATCGCAAGACTACACTATATAGGTCTGATAGGTGAATGTTCCCTCTACCACGTGTATATGATTATATAGTGAATCTCCGTGAATCTCTGTTGATTCTACTCCACCGAAGTTTAAAAAATGCGAAAATATAGTGTGTTATTGAAGCGTGTCCAATTTACTAAGTATTCCAAATTTTATTGTATTTTTTACAACAAATAACTAAAAATTTATTAACTTTTTGAATAAAGTAAAAATATTCAAGATCAATTGTTTAATTCGGTCAATATTCATTTTCAAAGTTGCAAGTTTTTTAAAAATTTGGTACATTTTTTCACTAGCACTTTCACTAGTGCCAATGGTTGTTATAATGATATTAAGTGATAAATAATTATATTAAATCATATGATATTTAGGTATTTATTCCATATTAAATAATTAATATGCGGTTGGTTTTCCATTTAATTTATTCGATATCAATTTAATATAGTTAGGTCTAGTTCATTATTAGAAAATTAACCAAACAAAAATCACTTCTTTAAAAACTATTAACAGCCGATATTTGAGACCTATCGTTTTTCTGTTTTACACACTTATGTTCGGACATAGTAAATTTTTGCCGTTTTGTTGAAATCACCAAAAATAGTGTAGTAGTAGTCTGCCTCTTTCCGTCAATTCCTTTTAATTTCAGTTTTTGCAATATATGCTCTCCAATGATGTTGGTTCATTATAAATATGTAAATATCAAAAAATACTTTGCCGAATTTGCATCCTTGTACCTGGAACGCGTTTTTAACGTGAGGTTGCATTAATTTTTTTAATTTTTGACAAATTTGCGCAACAAATCGCAAGACTACACTATATAGGTCTGATAGGTGAATGTTCCCTCTACCACGTGTATATGATTATATCGTGAATCTCCGTGAATCTCTGTTGATTCTACTCCACCGAAGTTTAAAAAAATGCGAAAATATAGTTTGTTATTGAAGCGTGTCCAATTTACTAAGTATTCCAAATTTTATTGTATTTTTCACAACAAATAACTAAAAATTTATTAACTTTTTGAATAAAGTAAAAATATTCAAGATCAATTGTTTAATTCGGTCAATATTCATTTTCAAAGTTGCAAGTTTTTGTAAAAATTGTACATTTTTTTCATACTTGAAAAATGTCTCCACTTTGAGATGATGTAGCACCCGCTATTCTTATCGGACTTTTAAAACATTTTGTATCCATAAGTTCACAAAGTATTATCTGTGAATTTCACTTTTTACTTACCGCCACCATTTTACATCCGTGTTGCAAACTGCACTTCACTAGTGCCAAAGTTGTTCTCAATGATATTAAGTGATAAATAATTATATTAAATCATATGATATTTAGGTATTTATTCCATATTAAATAATTAATATGCGGGTTGGTTTCATTTAAATTATTCGATATCAATTTAATATATTTAGGTCTAGTTCATTATTAGAAAATTAACCAAACAAAAATCACTTTTTGAAAAACTATCAACAGCCGATATTTGAGACCTATCGTTTTTCTGTTTTACACACTTATGTTCGGACATAGTAAATTTTTTGCCATTGTGTTGAAATCTCCAAAAATAGTGTAGTAGTAGTCTGCCTCTTTCCGTCACATTCCTTTTTAATTTCCAGTTTTGCAATATATGCTCTCCAATGATTTTGGTTCATTATAAATATGTAAATATCAAATAATACTTTACCCAATTTGCATCCTTGTACCTGGAACGCGTTTTTAACGTGAGGTTGCATTAATTTTTTTAATTTTTGACAAATTTGCGCAAAAAATCCCAAGACTACACTATATAGGTCTGATAGGTGAATGTTCCCTCTACCACGTGTATATGATTATATAGTGAATCTCCGTGAATCTCTGTTGATTCTACTCCACCGAAGTTTAAAAAATGCGAAAATATAGTTTGTTATTGAAGCGTGTCCAATTTACTAAGTATTCCAAATTTTATTGTATTTTTCACAACAAATAACTAAAAATTTATTAACTTTTTGAATAAAGTAAAAATATTCAAGATCAATTGTTTAATTCGGTCAATATTCATTTTCAAAGTTGCAAGTTTTTGTAAAAATTGTACATTTTTTCACTAGCACTTCACTAGTGCCAAAGTTGTTATAATGATATTAAGTGATAAATAATTATATTAAATCATATGATATTTAGGTATTTATTCCATATTAAATAATTAATATGCGGTTGGTTTCATTTAAATTATTCGATATCAATTTAACATATTTAGGTCTAGTTCATTATTAGAAAATTAACCAAACAAAAATCACTTATTGAAAAACTATCAACAGCCGATATTTGAGACCTATCGTTTTTCTGTTTTACACACTTATGTTCGGACATGGTAAATTTTTGCCGTTATGTTGAAATCACCAAAAATAGTGTAGTAGTAGTCTGCCTCTTTCCGTCAATTCCTTTTAATTTCAGTTTTTGCAATATATGTTCTCCAATGATTTTGGTTCATTATAAATATGTAAATATCCAAAAATACTTTGCCAAATTTGCATCCTTGTACCTGGAAAGCGTTTTTAACGTGAAGTTGCCTTAATTTTTTTTAATTTTTGACAAATTTGCGCAAAAAATCGCAAGACTACACTATATAGGTCTGATAGGTGAATGTTCCCTCTACCACGTGTATATGATTATATAGTGAATCTCCGTGAATCTCTGTTGATTCTACTCCACCGAAGTTTAAAAAATGCGAAAATATAGTTTGTTATTGAAGCGTGTCCAATTTACTAAGTTTTCCAAATTTTATTGTATTTTTCACAACAAATAACTAAAAATTTATTAACTTTTTGAATAAAGTAAAAATATTCAAGATCAATTGTTTAATTCGGTCAATATTCATTTTCAAAGTTGCAAGTTTTTGTAAAAATTGTACATTTTTTCAAAAAGCATGGGGAAGATAGGATGAAGAGATAGGTACTAGCACTTCACTAGTGCCAATGTTGTTATAATGATATTAAGTGATAAATAATTATATTAAATCATATGATATTTAGGTATTTATTCCATATTAAATAATTAATATGCGGTTGGTTTCATTTAAATTATTCGATATCAATTTAATATATTTAGGTCTAGTTCATTATTAGAAAATTAACCAAACAAAAATCACTTCTTTAAAAACTATTAACAGCCGATATTTGAAACCTATCGTTTTTCTGTTTTACACACTTATGTTCGGACATAGTAAATTTTTGCCGTTTTGTTGAAATCACCAAGAATAGTGTAGTAGTAGTCTGCCTCTTTCCGTCAAGTCCTTTTAATTTCAGTTTTTTGCAATATATGCTCTCCAATGATTTTGGTTCATTATAAGCATAAAAAAATCAAAAAATACTTTGCCGAATTTGCATCCTTGTACCTGGAACGCGTTTTTAACGTGAAGTTGCATTAATTTTTTTAGTTTAGTTAGTTTTTAGTTTTTGACAAATTTGCGCAAAAAATCGCAAGACTACACTATATAGGTCTGATAGGTGAGTGTTCCCTCTACCACGTGTATATGATTATATAGTGAATCTCCGTGAATCTCTGTTGATTCTACTCCACCGAAGTTTAAAAATGCGAAAATATAGTTTGTTATTGAAGCGTGTCCAATTGAGCTAAGTATTCCAAATTTTATTGTATTTTTCACAACAAATAACTAAAAATTTATTAACTTTTTGAATAAAGTAAAAATATTCAAGATCAATTGTTTAATTCGGTCAATATTCATTTTCAAAGTTGCAAGTTTTTGTAAAAAATTGTACATTTTTTCACTAGCACTTCACTAGTGCCAAAGTTGTTATAATGATATTAAGTGATAAATAATTATATTAAATCATATGATATTTAGGTATGTATTCCATATTAAATAATTAATATGCGGTTGGTTTCATTTAATTTATAAAAGCTTCCTTTCGATATCTATTTAATACATTTAGGTCTTGTTCATTATTAGAAAATTAACCAAACAAAAATCACTTCTTTTAAAACTATTAACGGCCGAGATATGAGACCTATCGTTTTTCTGTTTTACACACTTATGTTCGGACATAGTAAATTTTTTGCCGTTGTGTTGAAATCTCCAAAAATAGTGTAGTAGTAATCTGCCTCTTTCCGTCAATTCCTTTCAATTTCAGTTTTTGCAACATATGCTCTCCAATGATTTTGGTTCATTATAAATATGTAAATATCAAAAAATACTTTGCCTAATTTGCATCCTTGTACCTGGAACGCGTTTTTAACGTGAAGTTGCATTCATTTTTTTAATTTTTGACAAATTTGCGCAAAAAATCGCAAGACTACACTATATAGGTCTGATAGGTGAATGTTCACTCTACCACGTCGTATATGATTCTATCGTGAATCTCCGTGAATCTCAGCTGATTCTACTCCACCGAAGTTTAAAAAATGCGAAAATATAGTTCGTTATTGAAGCGTGTCCGATTCACTCAGTATTCCAAATTTTATTGTATTTTTTCACAACAAATAACTAAAAATTTATTCACTTTTTGAATAAAGTAAAAATATTCAAGATCAATTGTTTAATTCGGTCAATATTCATTTTCAAAGTTGCAAGTTTTTGTAAAAATTGTACATTTTTTCACTAGCACTTCACTAGTGCCAAAGTTGTTATAATGATATTAAGTGATAAATAATTATATTAAATCATATGATATTTAGGTATTTATTCCATATTAAATAATTAATATATGGTTGGTTTCATTTAAATTATTCGATATCAATTTAATATAGTTAGGTCTAGTTCATTATTAGAAAATTAACCAAACAAAAATCACTTTTTTAAAAACTATCAACAGCCGATATTTGAGACCTATCGTTTTTCTGTTTTACACACTTATGTTCGGACATGGTAAATTTTTGCCGTTATGTTGAAATCTCCAAAAATAGTGCTAGTAGTAATCTGCCTCTTTCCGTCAATTCCTTTTAATTTCAGTTTTTGCAATATATGCTCTCCAATGAGTTTTGGTTCATTATAAATATGTAAATATCAAAAAATACTTTGCCGAATTTGCATCCTTGTACCTGGAACGCGTTTTTAACGTGAAGTTGCATTCATTTTTTTAATTTTTGACAAATTTGCGCAAAAAATCGCAAGACTACACTATATAGGTCTGATAGGTGAATGTTCCACTCTACCACGTGTATATGATTATATCGTGAATCTCCGTGAATCTCTGTTGATTCTACTCCACCGAAGTTTAAAAAATGCGAAAATTTAGTTTGTTTTTGAAGCGTGTCCAATTTACTAAGTATTCCAAATTTTATTGTATTTTTCACAACAAATAACTAAAAAATTTATCAACTTTTTGAATAAAGTAAAAATATTCAAGATCAATTGTTTAATTCGGTCAATATTAATTTTCAAAGTTGCAAGTTTTTGTATTGAAAATTGTACATTTTTTTCATAGCACTTCACTAGTGTCAAAGTTGTTATAATGATATTAAGTGATAAAATATTCATATTGAAATGATATGATATTTAGGTATTTATTCCATATTAAGTAATTAATATGCGGTTGGTTTCATTTAATTTATTCGATATCAATTGACTGTAGTTAGGTCTAGTTCATTATTAGAACAGTAACCAAACAAAAATCACTTCTTTAAAAAAAAACTATTAACAGCCGATATTTGAGACCTATCGTTTTTCTGTTTTACACACTTATGTTCGGACATGGTAAATTTTTGCCGTTATGTTGGAAATCACCAAAAATAGTGTAGTAGTAATCTGCCTCTTTCCGTCAATTCCTTTTAATTTCAGTTTTTGCAATATATGCTCTCCAATGATTTTTGGTTCATTATAAATATGTAAATATCAAAAAATACTTTGCCTAATTTGCATCCTTGTACCTGGAACGCGTTTTTAACGTGAAGTTGCATTCATTTTTTTAAATTTTGACAAATTTGCGCAAAAAATCGCAAGACTACACTATATAGGTCTGATAGGTGAATGTTCACTCTACCACGTGTATATGATTATATCGTGGATATCTCCGTGAATCTCTGTTGATTCTACTCCACCGAAGTTTAAAAAATGCGAAAATATAGTTTGTTATTGAAGCGTGTCCAATTTACTAAGTATTTACCCAAATTTTATTGTATTTTTCACACAACAAATAACTAAAAATTTATTAACTTTTTTGAATAAAGTAAAAATATTCAAGATCAATTGTTTAATTCGGTCAATATTCATTTTCAAAGTTGCAAGTTTTTGTAAAAATTGTACATTTTTTCACTATGACTTCACTAGTGCCAAAGTTGTTATAATGATATTAAGTGATAAATAATTATATTAAATCATATGATATTTAGGTATGTATTCCATATTAAATAATTAATATGCGGTTGGTTTCATTTAATTTATAAAAGCTTCCTTTCGATATCTATTTAATACATTTAGGTCTTGTTCATTATTAGAAAATTAACCAAACAAAAATCACTTCTTTTAAAACTATTAACGGCCGAGATATGAGACCTATCGTTTTTCTGTTTTACACATTTATGTTCGGACATAGTAAATTTTTTGCCGTTGTGTTGAAATCTCCAAAAATAGTGTAGTAGTAATCTGCCTCTTTCCGTCAATTCCTTTTAATTTCAGTTTTTGCAATGTATGCTCTCCAATGATTTTGGTTCATTATAAATATGTAAATATCAAAAAATACTTTGCCTAATTTGCATCCTTGTACCTGGAACGCGTTTTTAACGTGAAGTTGCATTAATTTTTTTAATTTTTGAAAAATTTGCGCAAAAAATCGCAAGACTACACTATATAGGTCTGATAGGTGAATGTTCCCTCTACCACGTGTATATGATTATATCGTGAATCTCCGTGAATCTCTGTTGATTCTACTCCACCGAAGTTTAAAAAATGCGAAAATTTAGTGTGTTTTTGAAGCGTGTCCAATTTACTAAGTATTCCAAATTTTATTTTTTACAACAAATAACTAAAAATTGATCAACTTTTTGAATAAAGTAAAAATATTCAAGATCAATTGTTTAATTCGGTCAATATTCATTTTCAAAGTTGCAAGTTTTTGTAAAAATTGTACATTTTTTCACTAGCACTTCACTAGTGCCAAAGTTCTTATAATGATATTAAGT
>JAWNOQ010000139.1:0-52112 GCA_035045865.1 Drosophila austrosaltans
TTTTTTTTGAAATAATTGTATATATATATATGCGGCTATAGTTATATATGTAATATTTTTTTTTGTTTCTTTCCCTTTCTTACATTCTTAAATTTAATCTTTTTGCACTAAGCCTAACTGTAAGGGCAATAAAATTCATTATTCTTTAACTTTATTCTTTCATGCCTTCATAAAACTTTTCAAAATCGTCTGTTTAATCTTTATGTTTTTTAACATTGCGGTAAATTTATTGTATTGTTGTGAATAGTTATTTAATAACATAAAAATATATATGTGTGACTCACCATATCTTATCGTCCGATGAAGCGCTCCCTGGGTTTAAAGATGTGCTTTAAATTATTTAATATTTTCTTCTTTTTTTTTTCACACCAAAAAAAATAGTTTTCACCTCTTTCTTTAGGTGGAAGAAAATTATATATCCAATTCGAAACATTATTCATTCACAAACATACAGGACTTACTGACTACCTTCTTCTTAGCATACTTATATTCTTATCATAATTTCAATTATACATATGCACGGTTATATCCACTTACATGTATATTACATATATGTACATGTATTACTTATATGCATGTAGATATATATATATTTATATACATTTATATGTATTGTGTGTTTTTCTTTTTTTATACCTTGTAATTATAGTGTAGGGTTGTATATTAAAGGAGCTCAAATGTATGTAACAGGCAGAAATATACATTTCTTTTCCCATACAGTATATATATTCTTGATCAGCATCAACAGCCGAGTCGATTGAGACATGTCCGTCTGTCCGTCTGTCCGTCCGTCTGTCCGTATGAACACCTAGATCTCGGAGACTATAAGAGCTAGAGTCACCAAATTTGGCGTGAACATCCGTTCCTATGCCTAGGTAGGTCAAGTTTGTTTCAAATTTTAGCTAATACCATCCTTTTGCTCTCGCAAATGAAAAAAGAAATTTTTAAAATCAATTTACAAGAGCTGTATTAAAGATATCCAAATTTTATGTTTTGTTGACACTAACTGGACCCAATTTTATTCAAATCGAACAATAAACATCGGAGATATAGCCATTTGCATTTTGTACTGAACTGCCAAGGCGACATTGGCTGATATGAAAGAGCGAGATAGCATGCGTTCGCTGCTGCTGCATGTAAACGGGAACTTTGTTTTAAATTGATTGCGATTTCGAGGGTTTTCGAACTTTTGTTTAGTGTCTACGCAGAAATTAAGATAGATGAAAATTTTTGCCACGCTCACATCCGTGCCCTAAATTTGGAAAAAACGATTTTGTAGAGAAGTTCTAAAATAATTCTTATTCAGTACACCTAATAATGTGGCCAAAAATGCATCATTCGACGAAATCATTTATTTGAAATCTGACAATAAATATCGAAGATATACGTAAATGCGTTTTGTACTGAAGCGATGTTGACTAATTGGCTGGAAAGAGAGAGTTGAGATCCCATGCGGGATATGTTGCTGTAATGACAAAAGGAATTCTTGAATTTGGTTGATGCCGATTCCATTTAATATAACTAGTTGGTACAGGGTATACTGAGTCGTCGGTAGGGACGATTTGGTTACTTCATTTAAATTGCGGGGGTTAAAGTGGGCGTGGCTAAAATTTGAAACAAACTTGACCTGCTTTGATATTAGACGGATGCTCACACCAAATTTGGTAGCCTCGAGCTCGGTGAGTCTCAGAGATCGCGTGGTTCATACGGACAGACGGACATGTCTCAATCGACTGGTCAAGCGGATGCTGATCAAGAATATATATACTTTATGGGGTCAGAAATGTATATTTCTGCCTGTTACATACATTTTAGCGATTTTAATATACCCTTTTACCAACTGCGGCACAGGGCATAAAAAGGGAAAAACAGAAAAGCCAGGGGGGGTTTATGGATATAGAAAAAAAAAAAAAAGGGGGGGGGGGGGGGGGGTTGATATGTCCTAAGCGTGTGGGAGGACCAAAAAGGCGAGCAAGGGGCGAATTGAATGCAGCATAAGATTAGAGGTATCCCAAGAAATAAAAATTTTTTTTTTTTTTTTTTTTTTTTTTTTTAGGTTGTTTAGACACACACTAGAAGTAGGATTTTTTTCCACCTGTGTGCAGAGTAGAGAAAATTATTTTTTTTTGTGTGAAAATTAAATTGAGCAAGCATATCTTTAAAAAACCCAGTGAGTGCTTTATCAATGATGATAAGATATGGTGAGTCACACATATATTTTTTTATGTTTTTAAATAATCATTTCGCACAGCACATAAAATAAATTTACCGTAATGTTAAAAAAACATAAAGATTAAACAGACGATTTTGAAAAGTTTTATGCATACATGAAAGAATAAAGTTAAAGAATAATGAATTTCATTTACCTATAAAGAAAAAAATATTGCAAAAAGATTAAATTTAAGAATGTAAGAAAGGAAAAAGAAACATAAAAAAATATTACATATATAATTGAGAAAATGCATATATATATATAAAAATATTTCAAAAAAAAAAAAAAAAATAGTTAAGTCAAATTGATTTCAGAATAATAACAATAATTTTAGGAACCACCTATGTATAAAGAATGAAGCAAGCAAGTCGTCCCTGCCGACATTGAGTATACCCTCTAAATTGTGATTTTCAAACAAATCGAACACCCCCAAGATCGCCATTAATTACAACAAATTTTCAACTTTCAGTTCGAAAGGCAAGCAAGAAATATTTGTATTATAAATTTTTCCCACCACGTTATTTTAAATTTTTTAATAAATCTTTCGTTAAACATAACATGTGTTAAGTGAGCTTACAGCTGATTGTTCGGCAGTCAGCTGCTCACGCGTTTACTTTTTTAAAACATTCCGAGAGAAGTTAAAAAATAAAATTCAAAAAACACAAATTATTTCAAATTAGTGTTACAAATTTTTAAAATAATTACTTCATTGTAAATCTGAGTTCAAAACTTGATAAAGAGAAAGTAAGAGTGTTAAAAAAAAACACTTGAATGAAAAAACTATTTGTTTTGCTTGTAATAATTTTGTAAATGTCTGTTGCGTATATGCAACATTGGTCTATTGTGGAAATTTTGGAAAATAAAAGGAATTTTTCATATACAGATTCTAAGATGCGCCCAAAAGGTCTGACTCAAGCGATTGGTAAATTTACAGTTTTCGATTGGGATGATTCGGCTGATGAGGAAAAATGAAGAAGAAGAAGATCGAAACAGGAGAAAATTATAGAAGAACGCCGCAGCAAAATTGTGTGTGATAACAGAGCTGAAAAATGCAGAAGCTAGATTGATTTAATCAGAATTTATTAGATGGCAATGATGGAGAATTGAATGAAACAGAAATCGTTAAAAGAAGAGATGGGTGATGGAACAAATTGATCATATGAGCTGAAGGAGGAGCGGAGTTTATGGAAAGTGAGACCATTTGAAAAAAGCAAATTATGCAGCAATGTCGTGAGAAACCCCATCGAATATTTTAGTATTTTTTTGCGGATGAACTGTGGCAGAAAATATGTGAGGAAACGAACTTATATGCCATTCAAACGAAGGGCGTAGAATTGAAATGCACTGTGCCTGAAGGAAAAGGTTTATTTGATGACACTTTTTGAATTTTGTGCCGGAAATACCAGCTTATAGAATGGCGTGGGCGGTGGATTTCAAACTAGCGGCCGTTGCAAATGCATTACTTGACATTTTACAAACCAGTTTTTCCATTTGAACGATGGTCGACCAGCCTCATAAAGGAACACCTAGGGAATATGACAAGTTGTACAAGGTTCGCCCTTTGTTAGACGCCATAAAAAAATCGTCGAAATTCCGCAAGAAGAATATCAAAGTATAGATGAGCAAATGATTGTATATAAAGGTAACTTATTATATGTGAATGTTATTTTCGGAATTAATACAATAGTACATACTTTTTTAGCTAAATTGATGGTTTAAAACAATACCTTCCGAATGAAGTCCACAAGTGGGTTTCAAAATGTTTACGAGAGCTGCATATCTGGGATTATGTTCATTTGGTCTTGCACATTGGAGTATATGAACGTGCAAGACATATGGTTTAGGCATTTTTCATCAGATATCGTGCTATTTTTTTTATCATCTAATTGAATGCTCGAACCAAAATTTCAAACTGTTTTTTGACAATTGGTTTTCGTCTAATAGTTTGATGATTGCTCTGAAAGAAAAAGGTGATATTATTGTACAATTAGAAGTAACCGATTGAAAATTGGTGTCTAATCAGTGAGAAGACCTTCAAAAAATTAGGCAGGATCAAGCGATTTCAAATATGAAGCAACGCACAACTTGATTGTCGTCGTTGGTAGTGATAATAAGAGGTAACTATCTCGCAAATTATGTAGGTAAGAACCCGGACAGGGAATGCAACAGATGGTGCCGCAAAGAGAAGAAGTTTATAACTATACCCTCATCCAGGTATATTGAATGTTAAGAACAAACTACTAGATGGGAGGGGTTGACGGTGGATATGCTACTTGAATTGTACAAAATCAACCACCACCAAAACAAATGGTACATGCGCATAGTATTGGTGCATAAATTCAAGTTTAGTAAACAGTTGGTTGTTGTACCGTAGAGACATAACACATACAGACAGCGAATTTTGAAGCATATGCCGCTCTTAAATTTCCAATTAAATGTTGCTTCCGAGCTTTTGAACACAAGTCAAACTTTATTTGTCTCCAAAAAGAGAGGTCGTCCATCATCACTTTTTTGGCAATGAATCCATCCTCATCATCACCAGCTCCGTTATCACTAGCCCATTATCACCAGTTCTATTATCCCCAGCTCCACACCAGCTCCATCTTCACCAACTCCTTCATGGGCTCTGAGTCAAACCCTCTAAAAGAGCTTGTGTTGCAGACCCAGCAAAGTCACTATCTCGACGGTTATAACTGCTGGCTTGTCGGGGAAATGGGGAGGGAAGATGTAGAGTATGCAGATCGGGATTTCCAAGCTGCAAGTGCAGCAAATGTAATGTGCACTTGTGCTCCAATCCCAAAACTGTTTCAGTCCCTATCACAATTTTAAATATTAATAAAACCTGGCATTTGAAAAAAAAAACAATTTGACTTCAAATAGTAGTAATACATCTGCCTACGCGTACGACAATGCGCAACATCCCGTGGGAAATTTCCGGAAACTGCGGACACCAGCGACATTCAAATTTTTCAGTTGATATTGAGGTCAAGTCTAGCTTATGCTCAACTCAAAATTTTGCTTTGCCCATTTTAATTCGGCATGAGAGGGTTAACATGCAGCAACAAAGAACGCATGCCAAGTCGCGTCGACTTGGGCTAGCCAATGTCGCCTTGGCAAATTTTACAGAGGAATATCTGAGACATTTGGTTGTCCGATTTTGACTGAATTTGGTGAGCTAAACTAGTTTGGGCATATAATTAGGTGCTTAAAGTAAGAATACGATATCTTTAATACAGCTCGAGTAATATGTTTTCACAATTTGCGGGGGCGCCACTGGGCGTGGCAAAAATTTGAAACTAACTGGATTTCAGCATGCATTAGATGCATGTTCACGAATTTCCAAATTTCAGGTAATTCTAGCTCTTATAGTCTCCATAGATCTAGGTGTTCATACGGACGGACGGACAGACGGACAGAAGTGGACGGACAGATTGACAGACGGACAGACTAGACTGACAGTATTTGTGGGGAGAGCGTCTCAATCGACTCGGCCATGGATGCTGACGATCAAGAATATATGGACTTTCGGCGGGTCAGAAATGCATATTTCTGTCTGTTGTTATTATCTTTAGCTTTAATTTGAATATAATTTTACCTTATAAGTACATTGTATAAAAATGAAAACAAAAAAAGTGAATATAAAACAAAAACGATGGCGAGATAAATACTTTTAATTTATTCCTCGAAATCGTGAAGTGAAAAAGCCACTGTAGAATCGAATAATTTTGCGCTGGTTTTTCGTTCATGGCGCATTAAAAGAACTCAACGGTAGGGAGGGTATAGAAGCGTATTACTGTTTAGCTTCCAGAAAATATAGTAGTGACTTGTAGAGTCTGATTGAAACACTTTTGGGCAAGTGACCTATATAAAATTTTTGCGTAATCTGAGGTTGGAGATGGAATTTGTCAAGAAACACCCGCTGGCTGTTTTTGCTAGTCTTGTCCCAATGACTTTTTTCGCCGTCTACTGTTGCGTACTGTGATTGGAAATACCAGTCACCAAAAACAGATGAAGTGAGCATGAAAAACGGTAGCCACACCCAAGCATATTACAATATTTAATTTATTAAACAAAAATATTAGTTGACATTATTGAAATCGGCTTGAATTTTGCCAAAAATGAAATATGCACATTCAATTTTTTCCTATAAAGATTTTTTTTTTTGATATTTTTATGAGTTTCGAAAAAATGAATTTTTGTTATTTGCTTTTGCTGCTTTTAATTAAAATTATAATCAACAAAAAAGTTTTTATTTTTCTTTCATTTGAAATATCGCCATTCGACAATGCGATCGGACTTATTTTTTGTCGCGCTCCGGCAATCTTTTCGGTGTCAACCTCAAAATAATTAAAATGAAGCAAGCAAGTCGTCCCTGCTGCCATTGAGTAAATTCCCAAGACAACCAGGTTATATTAAGTGAAATAGAATATCCTTGAAATCGCCATTAATCTCATTGAAAATTCTCTTCGAATATGTTGCAACAGCGAACGCATGCTGTCTCGCTCACTCTTGTCAGCCATACGTCGCTTCGGCAATTCAGTGCAAAACTCATATAGGCATATCTCCGATATTTGGCTTTGTCCGATTGGAGACAAAATTTGCTCAGTGGAGCAGTTTGCGTTTATAAATAGGTGTGCCAAGTAAGAATACGATATCTTTAATACAGCTCTAGTAATACGTTTTCTGGATTTGCGTAAGTGGAAGGGGGCGAGGCAAAAATTTGAAACAAACTTGATTTGTTCGCGCAAGAGACATATGTAGCACCACACCAAATTTGGTGGCTCTAGCTTTTATAGTCTCCGAGATCTAGGTGTTCAGTTGTTGACTGACAGACTGACTTGACAGACGGACAGCATTAACTGACACACGGATGGACAGACGGATCGACTAAACCCCTGAGTGATGGACGGACATGACGGACGGACTGGACTGACAGATTGACTGACAGACGCGATTTGTCTCAATCGATCCGGCTGGTGATGCTGATCAAGAATATATAGTACTTTGCGAGGTCAGAAATGTATATTTCTGCTCGAAAGAGACACATTTTAGCGACTTTAATATACCTTTTTACCCCATGGGTACAGGGTATAATAAAGCAAGTGAAAGGGTTCTCAGTCGCCTACAGAGACGCCCAACTACAATTATAACTTTATTTGTCAATATAAATAGCAATACTGAGAGAAGAACTAAATTCAATAATAATGTCAACGCAGGAAAGAGATTAACTTCGGCCCCTTCGTCACTTTCCAGATCCCTCGCCAGCAGCTGTTGCCAACGAAAATCATCTCCAACAAAAAAACGAGCGTCGGCTCTCTATACAACGCAACAATGACATTTCTCTCAGTAGTGTCTCCTACCACCAATATAACAACAAGCGCTCAATCCAAAAGTGCAAGCGTGCGAGAACAATGGTTCACGCCAACCAGCAACAACGACCTGACTGCGAGCGCCCAATGCGCTTCACCCTCAAATTCGCTCACACCTGAAGTGTCATCTAACAGCTGTCATTTTTTTCGCTGACCGCCAACAGCGCGCTCACAACAAGAACAATTGCATCTACTGCTTCAACGACGTCTTCAACAGCCGCAAAGTTCGCGTTAGCTTCAATCACCGGTCCAGCAGACTCATCTACGAAAAATCACAACCAGTGACGGTGAACCAAAGTCACCTGTTCAGACTGGTATGGACAGATAACATTAATATCAACAAGTTAAAAATCAACTCTACATGTAAAAAGAGTAAATTTTTCAAAAATGACGAAAAACAATACCAGGGTAGAACGCGAAAAAGTTTTGGAAAGCAATAGATTCCTAAGAATGGCAAATCTGCCTGAATCACGGGAAGGAGTTTCCCAAATTAAACCCTCTGCAGCTAAGCCACCACTTATTCTATATCCGTTTAGCAAATCCTAAAATTTACTGTTAAAAAAACCAGGTAGCGCTATTTGACGAAAACAACTTTTATGTGACACCACTCAATAAAGGTAACATAAAAGAGACCAAAGTGCAAACCAAAAGTGAAGAATTCTATCGTGTACTATTGAAAACTACTTTAGAAAGGAAAAATAGAATTTGCATGACATTCCAGCTGAAGAGTCCAAAGGCTTTCAAGCGGTGATCAAAGGCATTGAATCAACAGTTCCGACTCAGGAAATAGTTGAAGGTCGTGAAGTAGAAGGGCTTATAGGGAAAGTCCGTCTCAAACATACCGAAATACAAATGAAAAAATAGCAATCTCTATTCAAAGAGGAGTTACAGCCTACATATGATAAAAATCAAAAACCCAACACAGTGCACCCTATTTACAATCTTCAACTTTTTTTTCATCGCAGAATTACTAACGAAGAGCCGCATAAGAGGACACACCCGGTACAATGCACTAATTGCCAGGAGTTTGGGTACACAGAGTCCTTCTGCAGTCTTTCTCTAGTTTGCGCTGGCTGTTGACAAACTCAGAGAGCATTCAGTTCGCACCGATGACAAATCAAATAATGAAATACAAGGAAGTGCGGCAATTGTGGTGGTAATCACACAGCGAACTACAGAGGATGTCCCGTTTATAAGGAACTCAAGGCCCGCCTTCAACGCGAAGAAACCAATGGCTCGTATCCAGGGTTCTGACATTAATTCCTTCTCAAACAACACCGGGAATATTCTTCCCTAAGAGCTGTAAGGTCATCAGCGACCCTGATATCAACTACTCCTGGAGTAACTTTTGCAAGAGTGGTAAGCACTAATCGAAACGGCACAGCCCATCAAATGAAAGATCCTGCCACTATTCAATTTGACCATGCAAATTTCCGTGTCCGTCCGGCATTTGCCAGAACCCCAACTGGAACAAATGATTGTTCACCTCGCCTATCCAAAACATGACAAATTTCATGACGTTCATGCAAACCTGCATGCAGGAACTGATGCGGAATCAGAACTTGCTGGTTCAAAATCTAATTGACAATAAAGAAATACTCCCACCAATCACATATGTGAATTTTTAATGCAAACTGCATTTCAAGCAGCACAAACAAGAATTGTCACTGTTTCTGGACTCAAATGATATTGATATTATGCTGTTATCGGAAACACACCTAACAAACAAAAATAAAAATCAAGGACGTAAATATGTATTCTACGCAACAAATCACCTATATTTATGTATTTTTCACTGAGCAGAACTGGTATCCTAATCAAAAACCAGAATAAACACTGTCTGCACAATGGATTTGTCAAAAACAAATTTCGCAAATGCAATTTCAATAAGTGTCCAAACTTTTTTCGGCTGAAAAACCCGGGAATCAGCCACTTTGACTGAAGCCACCACAATTCTCAATCTTCTGAAATAGAGTTTACTGATTTCTTCAATACACTCGGATTACGATTAAATTCTGCAGAAGACTACAACGCCAAGCACCCTCTGTGGTCAGACCCCCAAATCCACACTGCGAACAGCTAGACAACACACCATAATCAAATCAGCTAACAAATTTCACAATAAGGGCTCATCTAATAAGCCCAATGTACTGGTCATTTGATCCAACGCAAGATCTAATAGACTTTTCAATCACCAGCACAATGGCACAACGGCATAGACAATATCAGCAAGAATTGCTGTCCGACCACTCACCAGTAAGTTTTCATCATATTGGTAACCACAACGGGTAATGTTAAAGCAAAACCACTCCCGCTCACAAATTGCAAAACAAACTGGCTCTGACTTGAAAAATACATAAGCAATCCCATATCGAGCTAAATCCCAAACTGGGACGATGAAGAAGACATCGAGCTTTAAAAATAACCCGACTAATTGAACTATGCCTAGCATGACAAAAAGACGGCCCACGCGAGAATGGCAAATGTCCCGATCACCGGCAGAAAAACATCGCCTAAAGGCAGCTTCGCGAACTCTAGCAAAAACGCTTAGGCAAGAAGAAGGCTTGGACACAGCGGCTATACATCGAGAAGCTCTCCCCTACCAGCACCAAATATCCGCTGTGGAAAGCACATCCAACCATAACTGCTCCAGCCGGGATAATTTCACCTATACGATGCCCAACTCGCAAATGGGCCCGTTCAGACGAAGAAACATCACTGTCCTTTTGGTAGGTCTTTCACCCACAACCAAGAACAAACTTCTTTCAGCTCTCCTCCTTGCGCAACTTAATGGAAAGTGAGCAACCGAAATTCCAAGCGGAGGAAATTTCTGTGATTATTAAAAACTATCTTAACTCAAGCAAAGTCGCCCGGCCATGACAAAATAATTCTAAAAACGACCCGAGAACTTTTGATCAGAGCCAGGTGTTACATCTGCAAGCTTTTCAACGTTGATAGTAAAAGTGGTCACTTTCCCAATGGGTTGGAAAAATTCACAATTCATAATGATCCCAAAACTCGGAAAAACACAAAAAAACACAGCCATCATCATACAGACCCATTAGTTTATTGCCAAGTCTTCCAAAACTATTTTTAAAAAGTCCTACAACTCCGTATAAACACAATCTTGTTGTGAATCAAAATATAATCCCTCATCATCAGTTTGGCTTCCGTGAAAAGCATGGCAGAATTGAACAAGTCAACCTTATCACCTCAGAGATCCGTTCAGCATTCTCCGTTGAGCAAAAAGCACATTAAAAAGCAATTTTTCTCGATGTCGCCCTTGCGTTTGACCGAGTCTGGATTGACGACCTAATATATAAAAATAAAAGCGACGCTCCCACAATATACACACAGGCTAAATGAATCTTATCTGTCCAACAGAAAAATTGCCAGTACGATTCAAAGGCTTCATCTCTGATCACTCTGAATCAAAAGCAGGTGTACTCCTCAAGAAACTTAGTTGGGTCCAACACTTTATATTTCAGAAGAAGGTGGATATACCAACAAGCCTCCTGCACTCATCACATCTACTCTCGCCGATGACACGGCCATCCTCAGCCGCTCCAAATGTCCGATCGAAGCTGCTGAGCAACTGGCAACCCACCTAAAAGAGTGTCGAAAAGTGTCAAGCAGATTGGCGCATCCGTGTAAATGAACAGGAAAATGCAAGCATCGTTACGTTTATCCTCAATAGAAGAAACTGCCCATCATTGACGTTTAACAATGTGCCATGTGCCTCAACCTGACGACCATGAAGACCTTGGAGTTCACCTCGACAGAAGATTAACCTTGGCGTAAGCTTATCGAAGCCAAGAAAAAGCAACTAAAGCTCAAAGCAATCGGCCTACATTGGCTTATCAACGCACGATATCCCCAATGTCTGAAATTCAAAGTTCTTTTTCACAACTCGAAAATAAAACCCATTCTCGACACATTAATCTGCGCTTATGGAAAAACACAAGATGGAGCTACATTGGAAACCATGGTAAGGTTTCGAATGCAAGGTTCTCCAAACCAAGACTGTCAAGCACCTTCGTATATCCGAAAATGAAAATTTACAGAAAGACCTACACATTCCTAGCGAAAGAACTGGAAATAAAGGCTAAAACAGCTTAAGAACACCGCTAAACTGCGGGAGAAAGGTCACCCGAATACCCCGGCCAAATCATTAACCCGAGTACGTGAAAGTACTCGTCTTCAACGAAACGACCTCCCAACCTCCTAGTAATTAAACTAGGCCATAGATCAATGTAGCATCTTTCAGATGTTAGGTTATGCAAAGGATTAAGATAAACCTAGAAAACTAATAATATTCTTATAAGCCTTTATAAGAGATCCAACAAACAAATAAAACGTTTTTATTTGAAATAATTTTTTTTCCTAAAATTGTCGGGCACATATACTTATTTCCGCAAGAAGAAAAAGTTATTTAAACAAAGGATATTTGAATAGAAAACAAAAACTATTAGACCACTTTTTACAGATCAAGAATTATTTATAAAAATCTTCTCTTAGCTTTCTTTAGATATTAATCGTCGTTGTGAGAAATTGTTGAATAAGAGAAAAAACATGCAGTAAAATTGTTTTAATAAAAAATGAAAAATATTTGGTATATTTTGAAATAATTCTTTTTATTGTTCTAAATAAAAAATATATGTTATATAAGTTAAGTGAAACCTCGATATAACGAATCTGAAGGGAACCAGAAAATTGGTTCGTTATATCTATTGATTCGCTATATGTACTTATTTGTAAGAAACATATGGTAAAACGAAATTTAAAGAAATCTGAAAAAATTCGTTATAAATTCTGTTTTTACCTGTTTACATTAAAATAATGATAGATCTGCACTGAGTATTGTGGATACAAAAAAAATAATCATAAATTTTTTCAATTTGCTTTTATTAAAATACTACAGCCTCCTGCGCCTCAAAAAAAAATTTGGAGCTTTTCAACCATTTGTTGAGCTTCTTTGACGGTATTAACGTTCTCTTTGCTTTGCTTCCACTTCGTTCTATAGAAACAATTGAAAGTAATACATTGTCAAGCTGAAGTTTGGGATAACGGAACTGTAACGGCTTGCCACAAATTTGATTTTGCCCTATATTGTGTTCGAAAAATTGATTCGCTATATAGAGTCTTTCAGACTCAGAAATTTCTTCGTTATAGCTATGGAGCATTTTTGTATGAAAAACTTCGTAAAAGCAGGGTTTTTTCAAGGGACATAAATAAAAAGAAGAAATATTGAGTTTTTCGTTATAACCGAAGTTCGTTATATCGAGGTTTCACTCGTATTTCAAATCACAAGTTTTTGTTTTTCCTTTATCTTATTGTTGAATAGAAAAAAACATGCAGTAAAATTGTTTTAATAAAAATGATTAAAAAGTTTTTATTGTTTTATATAAAAAATTTTTTCAAATTTTTGCAACGCCCACTTTTGCCCCCTTAATTAAGAAAAAACGAATAACTAAGGCTGTATCAATAATATCGTATTTAATTTGGCTTTACCATTTGGGCGTAAACACAGCCAATATGTACCAGCTGATAAATTTTTGTTCAAATCGAAAGAAGTTTCTGAGATGTTGTTTTTATTGGTTTTAGAAATTTCTGCAAGCTCAACTTTGGACCATACGTGTGAGTGAGAGAGCATGTCTTCGCTTTAGGTGCTGCAAAATAATCGATATTTTGAAGTATCGATATTTATGATATTCTGAGAGAAAAAGATCGATGTTTTGATCGATATATCGACACTTTTTTGATTTATTATTTTTTTTTAAAATGATCAGTTTTATTACGTTTATTCCTAAACGGATTAAACAACTTATTGCAGAAGTAAAATAAAAACAAAGCTTGTCGGAGATCCAACAAAATGATATTTATTTCATTGAACTTATAACTAGTAACCCAAATTTAAATCCAGTGGCAGAAAACTAAAAATTAATCAAAAATGATATTTTAACCAAAAACTTCAACAAAATGGTTAATTAATAACAAAATAATCTTAAATATTATTGCCTCGTGGCAGTTTGTATGAGATCATTCTTTACATACAAATTTAAAAAAAATTGAAGAATGGGCTAACTTCGTATACCCTTGCAAACTGTTATTTAACAATTACACATTTATAATGTGACAAAATCATTAGAAAGCATATGAAACAAGTCAAACCTTCATCAAATGTTCGTAGCTTGAGAAAAAAAGTAATTCGACAAAAATTTTTTTTTGAAACCGATTGTTTCTTATGGGAGCTGTAACATATAGATGACCGATTTTAGCTGAAACTTAGCATGGTACATATTTCTATATATACTAAACTTCCAAAAACCAAGTTTCGTGAGCAATGCACTTTCCAAAACACCCAAGTTATTCCGCTGTGAGACTATATTCTTGACCGATCGTTCCTATGGGAGCTATATGGATATAGTCAATCCGATTCTGATGAAACTTGGTGGATTTGGTTTAAGGTGGAATTAAACTTTATGAACACCAAATTTTGTAACAATTGATTGAAAAACAACAATGTTATTGAAGTGTAATTTCTATTCTTGACCGATCGTTCCTGTGGGAGCTATATGATATAGTCTTCCGATCGGGATGATTCCGAGATACTCTATGGCAATGCTCTGCAGCAAAAAGAAGCCTGGGTTCAAAGTATCAGCTCTGTAGCTTTAAGTGATCTCTGAAGAGAAGCTGTTGATCCAGACAGACGGACAGACGGACATGGCTATATCAACTCAACTCGTCGTGCTGATCAAGAATATATATACTTTATAAAACTTTCTTCACTTCAACGAAGTCGGTCGTGCTATTTTTTGCGCTCGTCGCTTTTATCTAATTTTTTATTTAATCCCGCATATAATAAATTCTATTTCGTGGAATCTAGTGCCGAATTAATTAATTACGCGATTTAAAAGTTATAACTTGTTCTTAAACACTCACTCAAAGCTATTATTACTTATTGCTTTATTTACTACACAAAACTTTAAAGTTTTGTTGTTTTGTTCAATATAGCCCTTGATTTTGTGTTTTCGATCCCTTTAATTGCATTCGCGCCTCTCGCTTCAGCAGTTAGTGTTGTTGTTTGAGCTTGCTCTCGCGTTTTACGTTGCCCGCGATCGCGACCAGTACTCTCGCGATTGTACCCGTCTTTGTTGTTGTGTGTTCTTAAACTAACTCTTAACTTCTAACTCTTCAGTTTTTTCTATCAAGTGAATAATAATCTTTTAACACTTGTGTTGTTTCTTGGTGCGTATAGCCCTTATATTTTATATTACTCATTTCAAATTGCCTCTCTTTAAAAACTTTTTTGATTTATTTATTTTTTTATTTGTTGTTATTTTAATTTTTTTGATTAATTTAACTTACAATGGTTATCTGCTCTTCAAAAAAGTGCCCCCATCCCCAAAAAATCCAAGATGAATTATCTTTTAAGCTGGATGTGCGATAACATTATGCACGTTAAAAGTAGCTGGTTACACAGCCAGAATATGGATAGTATTGGAAACGGCGGGGGCCTAAAATGGAGTTGAGATGCGTGCCTGGACGTAGAAATGGATATGCGTCTATTTATGCGGCGGACGAGAGAGGGATTTAAATCCCTGTCGGCTGGTTTTCTGAAACTTCGCGATGAGTTTTCGTCTCTGGAAACTCAGTTGTAATAGTTAGAAACTATTAAACGAGTCACCGAAGAAGCGGCGAAGAAGACTATCCCTCGGAATTTCTCTTCCAGATCCGCCGGCATCTCTGCTTCCTCCGGCTACGGCATCGTTGATTGACCCATTAACTCCAAATGCTCAGCAACTGATATCATTTAAGAGTCCAGCAGTGGCTGCTGTTGCGGGGACGATTGAGATTTCCCCCTGGTGGAATAGTGCTCCGCAGCCTCACTCGATATCGATTGTAGTTTCCGATGTGTCCGGACGAATATCCTCTCTCCCAGGAGTGTTCCCAATAAAATTTTAACAAGAAGAGCTCTCAAAGCGTCATCTGCCTCAGCAGTTCCAGTGCAAAATGCTGTTGCTGCGGTTGCGACTGACACATTGAGATCTCTTGTAGCCATTCCACCGTGTAAGCAAATCTTTGTTTCGCGGCTCGACCCGGGTACTACATCAGACGATGTCATAGCCCATTTCCGGCAAAAAGTCGTGGCGCCAAACATTGTGGTAGAAAAGTTTAGGTTTTACATAGACCCGTGACATTTCGTCATTTAAAAAATCAGTGTCCCACCTAATGTCTTTGACCAAATTTTGTCACAAAGATTTTTGGCCGAAACATTTAGTTATAAAGGAGTATACTACTAAGAAAAAAGAAAAATCGGCCTCCGATTCGTCTGCCTAAGACAACTAATCCTTCCCTACCCTCTGGCTCGTCAGTAGCTGACTGGTCAAAAAACTAATTTCGTCCCTTATTCTGGCCTATCAGAATGTTAGAGGACTAAAATCTAAACTTTCTACGCTTTTTGTAGATAGTCAATCTTTTTGACTTTCATATCTTGGTCTTTACAGAAACGTGGTTAAAGCCAGACATTTCTGATGCCTCTGTTTTTCCCACAATTTTTTCAACCTATAGATGCGATCGAATCTCCAAAAATGGTGGTGGAGTTTTGATTGCCGTAAATTCATCTCTTCCTTCAGAAATGGTTCTGCCACCTGCCGTTCTTGACATTGAATTTGTTAGTGTCAAAATTTGTTTGAAATCATATTCTGTAATTCTAACTTGCTCGTATATGCTAGCCATTTAGAAGCTATTCGCTTTGTCTCTTCACTTCTTTCGGATGCAGACATATTTATCGTTCTGGGAGATTTTAATCTACCTGACGTTTCATGGCTTCCATCAGGTGAGTCTTCCTTGATGATGCCCTCCTCCTCACATTGCTTTGTTGACGGTCTCCTTGAGTTATCCCTAACCCAAGTTAATCCTGTTCGTAACAAAAATGAGAGATCACTAGATCTTATATTTGTGTTAGATTCTTCTAACTGTACTGTTTCGAGGATTGATCCCTTAGTCGTCCCCGAAGACAGTTTCCATCCAACTTTGGACTTGACTATTGATCTACCTTTTCGGTTATCAAATGCTGGTACCAGTTCGACGTCTCGTACCCGTTGCTTTCGTAAAACTAACTTTTTCAAGCTCAATGAGCTAATTCTTGCCACAGACTGGTCTTATCTGTACTCCTGTAATGATATGAATGCTGCCATTTGTTTTTTCTATAATACTATGTTTTCACTTTTTGATGCTTGTGTTCCACGTGTGATCCATGTGTTGTCTAACAAACCGCCATGGTTTACACGTGAGTTAACTAATTTGAAAAATGTAAAGTCTAGATATTATAGAAAGTTTAAAAAATCGGGTCGACCGTCTGATTTCTCTCTTTATGCTGTTGCTCGATCGAATTTTTCAGTGCTTAATACACTATGCTATAAGGATTACATTAGGCGTTGTAAACTTCAGTTCTCCCGTGATCCTAAGCAATTTTATAACCTCGTTAACGCCAAACGAAAGGTGGCAGTGCACTCGTCCTATTTATGTTTTGAAAATAATAAAGCAAACGATGATCAGGCCATTGCCGATATGTTTGCTGATTTTTTCAAAACGACCTATTCCTCCAAAGATCATCGAGCTAACTTTTCATATCCTTATCGGTTGAAAAGGTCTAATTGCGTCTTTAATCCTGTGATCGATGAAGATTCGCTTCTCAGCGCGCTTACTTTAGTGAAACCCGTGTACTCACCAGGACCTGATGGGTTGTGTACTCAGGTTTTGCGCTGAGACTTTGATTTCCCCGATTCTTAAGTTATTTACTTTGTCCGTTGAAGCTTCCTCTTTTCCAACCATTTGGAAAGAATCTTTTATTATTCCTTTGCATAAAAAGGGTAATAAATCCGTAGCTTCTAATTACAGTGGTATTTTCAAATTGTCCGCTATTCCTAAGGCATTTGAGAAAATTATAACTTCTCAACTGCAACATTTCTGTAGTTCTATTCTTTCATCTTCTCAACATGGGTTTATGAAACGTAGATCTACAACCACTAACCTTTTAGAGTTTACTTCTTTAGCGATCGAGGGATTCAGGAATGCATTGCAAACTGATGTCATTTACACTGACTTCAGTAAGGCTTTTGATTCTGTCAATCATACACTGCTTTTGTTCAAGCTGAACGAACTTGGGATTCCAAGCCTTCTGCTTAATTGGATTTCTCAATATCTTAATAACCGTACACAAAAAGTTTTATTTAAAACTTATCTTTCGAAGACCATCAATGTGACCTCAGGGGTGCCACAAGGTAGCCATCTAGGACCACTGCTTTTTACGCTTTTCATTAATGACCTTCCGTCAGTTGTAACTCACTCTCGCGTGCTTATGTACGCTGATGATGTTAAACTTTCTATTAGTTTTAAAGACTTAAGTTCTCCACGTCTGCTTCAAGTCGATCTTAATAACTTTCAAACTTGGTGTGAAATTAACTTATTAAACCTTAATGTTTCAAAATGTAATGTCATGTCATTTCATAGATCCTCTTTTCAATTAGTGGTGTATTATCTCAATAATACCCCACTTGAACGTTTGAACGAGATTAGTGATTTGGGTGTACTCATGGACCACAAATTAAATTTTACTCGTCATATTAATATCACTGTCAATAAAGCCATGAGTGTTCTTGGTTTTGTTAAGCGCTGGTCGAAAGAATTTAACGATCCTTACACAACCAAAACTCTTTTTATTTCACTGGTCCGCCCCATTTTGGAGTATGGATCATGTGTTTGGTCTCCACAATATGGATCACACCAAGTTAAAATTGAATCTGTTCAAAAACAGTTTCTAATTTTTGCTCTTCGTGGTTTAAACTGGGATCGAAATGTGCACTTGCCCTCTTATTCTAAAAGACTTCTTCTAATTAACCTACCCTCCTTACTTAATCGTAGAGTAATGCTTGGTACTTTGTTTATTCATAAGCTTCTAAATGGACAAATAGATTGTCCTAATTTGCTCGATCAGGTCAATCTATCTGTACCTTGTAGATTAACCCGAAATTATGTCCCTTTAACTTTAACACGCTGTACTTCCAACTATTCTTTACATGAACCTTTTCGAGTTCTCTGTTCCGACTACAACCGCCTTTATTCTGTAATCGGATCTGAGTTCTCTATATCTATTCTAAAAACTACTATTTTAACTTATCTATCTAGTAGTTAGTCTTAATTATTATTTAAGTTGTCCACGCGACTTCGTTTTTGCATGCTGTCTGATAGGGTTCGCGCGTAACAGGCTTTGTCCTGGTGTCGCTTGGACCACTTGAACGTACTGCGCATTGTACGCGTCAACGTCCAGAAGAAAAAATAGTCGGAAACGCTTCCTTCTATACGTTGCAAACTTTTGACCAAAATTAATATACCCTTGCAAGGGTATAAAAATGGTTAATTAATGACAAAAATAATCTTAAATATTATTGCCTTCATGGCAGTTGGATTAGAATTTTAAATCACAATAAAAAAAATTAAGGCAAAACCCAATGGTTTTTTTTTTCAAAAAAGTAAGCATATCGACTGTTCCTGGCTTTTAGGAAGCACGTCGTGCGTTGGCGATTATTCCAGCTTTGCTGAACATTCGTTCACTTTCGGGAGATGTTGCCGGAATACACAAATATTTCTTTGCCAGAGCTTGAAGAGCTACCTCGTTGTTGGCGTTCTGAAAAATTTATGAATTTTTCATGAATATAACAATATTATTTCTGCATTAGTGCAATATTTACCTTCTAATACATTAGAGGATCCTGATTCTCATCCAGATTTCGACTCGTGTAGTAATTCCTCAAGTTAACAATTGAGTCAGCTCTGTCATTTTGGATTTTTTGGTCTAAGTTTTTTTTGACCCGTTGAAAAAATGGCCGGCTGGGTCCGGTTGATTCAATTGGAACGGTTGACGTATCTTTTGGTCGATGCATTAATTTATTTAAAAGTGTCATTTCGTTTTCCATTAATTTCTCCACTTCACTTGTGTTGAAGGGTGTAGAAAACCCTTCTTTTTTGAACCGCGGATCTAGGAGCGTTCCATCCTAGTTGGTTTGCGGAACTCATTATCATCAAGTCGTGATTTTATCTTATTTACCAAAAGTTCACGCATTTCTTGACCTTCTTTTGTCTACAATGTATTTTTTTAAAACACTCCATTTTGTCTAAGAGCTCACAGACTAGAGGGATTATAAGTGATATTGTTACAGTATTGGCAGAACACGATTTTTTTGTTGCAACATCGAATGGCTGTAACAGATTTACGATGTCTTGCATAATGTCGATTTTCTCTGCAGTCAAGGGTGGCGGTGACTTTACCGTGTCAAAAGGACCTTTGCAAGGGCATCTTTCGTTGCCAGAATCCGCTCTAGCATTGCAAAAGCACTATTCCATCTAGTGGGCATTTCCTGCTTGAGACTGTAGGTCTTAGCCGCTGGCAATTGCGCTTCCCGGAACTTAGCGTATGTTATGTTGCTATGCTTTATAAAAGTTACAATTCTTTTGCATTTTGCAACTATTATTTGCACATTATCTAAACCGAGGCAATCCTTCACTATTAGGTTGAGTGTTTGCGCAAAACAAGGCAAATGTCTTTTCTTTATTATCTCGCACATCTTAATTATCGTTCTATCATTATCAGTGACAATGGCTGCAACTTTATTAAATAAATGCCACTTATTCAAAACACTTGTTAATGAGTCTGCAATATTTTGTGCACTGTGATTGGTTTCCTCATTTAACGTGTTAGTCGACAACACAGTAGAACGTAATAAAAACTGTGAATCTACAAAGTGGCATGTCACTGTAATATAGGACTCACTTGCCAATGGAGTCGCGATCCAGCTTCCATAGAGAACAGACGTGTCTACGCATCAACAGTGCAATTTACAAAACTGTGCAGAAGAACAAAAAAAAACTAGAAGGATGGGCTAACTTCGGCCGTGCCGAAGTTCGTATACCCTTGCAAACTGTTATTTAACAATTACACATTTATAATGTGACAAAATCATTAGAAAGCATATGAAACAAGTCAAACCTACATTAAATGTTCGTAGCTTGAGAAAAAAGTAATTCGACAAAAAAAAATTTTTTGGTCCGATTGTTCCATGGGAGCTATAGCATATAGATGACCGATTTTGCTGAAACTTAGCATAGACATTTCTATATATACTAAACTTCCAAAAACCAAGTTTCGTGACAATCACTTTCAAAACACCCAAGTTATTGCTCTGAGACTATATTATTGACCGATCGTTCCTATGGGAGCTATATGATATAGTCAACCGATTCTGATCAAACTTGGTGGATATGTTTAGAGGTGCATTAAACTTAGGAACCCCAAATTTCGTAACAATTGATTAAAAAACAACAAAGTTATTGAAGTTTAATTCTATTCTTGACCGATCGTTCCTATGGGAGCTATATGATATAGTCATCCGATCGGGATGATTCCGAAATATACAATGCCTGCAGCAAAAAGAAGCCTGGGTGCAAAATTTCAGCTCTGTAGCTTTAAGGGTCTCGGAGGAGAAGCTGTTGATCCAGACAGACGGACAGACGGACCGACGGACAGACGGACAGACGGACGGACGGACATGGCTATGTCAACTCAGCTCGTCGTGCTGATCAAGAATATATATACTTTATATAGTCGGAAACGCTTCCTTCTGTGCGTTGCAAACTTCTGACCAAAATTAATATACCCTTGCAAGGGTATAAAAAAACAACAAAGACAAGTCCAAAATTGGCACGAACAACCAGTGCAGTGAAAGTTCAATGCTCCCACAATACAGCTAACTGCGAGCAGTTGCCTCCCACGCACTTTCTAAGTGCAATAAACAAGTGAGCCATAAAACAACAACAACAAAGTTAGAAACAAGTAAGCTTGGGAAGCAGGCAGCTACTGTCCCCCTGTCTTCGATAAAACACCATGAGCAAAAGCAATCAAAACGCTTCTAAAAATATTGCCTATGAGGCAAAATACGATCAAATATTCCCTCCAATGGATAGCTCTCCAACTGTCTCTCCCCAAGGGCTCAGCAACTCTAGTTCAATTACTCCTGACATTAACCACCAAATATTAGTAGCAGAATTCATAAAAGTACCTGCAGTAAAACGGCAGCTATCTAATAGGAAAAGCGAAAATCGCAATAAAGTTACCCGTCAAAATTCTAGGTCTCCAGTGCTCTTAAATAACAGGTACGCTGACCTGAGTACAGATGACTCGGACGATGAATTAGACGCTTAAGTCCAAGAAATTGATGACAATACTCCAACGACCAGTAAAGGTACTAGCAACAATGATTTTGCATCTAAATATAAGGTCCCATTAGCCAAAAACAGGCAAAAACAGATGAAAAGCAACTGCATCAACAACAAAAAAAAAACAGCAGAAAGCAAAATTCCACCTATAGTCGTGTCAAATGTATGCGAAATTTCAAAGTTTCAGTTGGTAATACAACAGTGCATTGCTGCAGATAGATATCATCTCAAAAGCTCAGCCAATTGTGTTAGAGTCTTTTGTAAAGATAGTGAAGGGTACCGGCAGATGGTAGCCCATTTAAAAAAGTATGAAATTCAATTTTATTGTTACCAGCTTAAAGAGGATAAAGCTTATAGATTTGTACTAAGGGGTCTACATCCTACTACCTTAAATAGTGAGCTAACAAATCAACTGATAAGTATGGGCCACGAAGTCAGAAGCGTCTACAACCCGATTAGCAAATTGGATAAGAAACCACTGCATCTTTTCTTCGTCGAATTGGAACCGAAGACAAATAACAAGGAGGCCATGAAAATAGATTTGATTTGCAGTCAAAAAGTAAGGGCGGAGCCGCCCCGTAAATTTCACGACATCCTACAATGCCATCGATGCCAGGAATTTGGACATACAACAAAGAGTTGCAACATGAAATATCGCGGGGTAAAGTGCGGAAGCAATCATAAAACAACCGATTGTTCAAAATCACGCGACTCACCACCAAAATGTGTGCACTGTGGTGGCGCCCACACAGCAAATTATAAAGGCTGTGGTCACTACCAGACACTATTAAAAAGAAGCCAGCCAGCTAACCGTAGAAAGGAAAATGAGATTTTCGGTTACCTTCCTAACATCAAAAACCATCAAATCCATCACAGTGGACATAAGACTACTGGTCTTTCCTATGCCGAGGTGGCAGGAGCGCAAAAACGTAATGAAATACCGGCAGAATTTAAACAAGCAGATCTATTCCAGCAACTCATCCTTTTACAGCAACAAAGTCAGCAACAAATAGTGGAATTCATGAAGGACATGAAATCTACTATGACAATGATGATGCAGCTGATGCAACAGCAGCAGCAAATTCTCCTAAAAATTAAATAATGCCCCTGAAAATATGCTGGTGAAATGCCAACGGTCTGCAGGGAAAACTGCAGGAGCTGGAAGTACACCTACATCATAAAAGCATAGACATCATGCTAGTCTCCGAAACCTTTAAATGTAATCAATTAAAAATCCAAGGCTACCAGCACTACAATACACATGGAACTGGAGTTAACAGAAACGGTGGAGCGTCTATATTTATAAAGAGCAACCTGCAACATTACCAGTTACCATCTGTCTGCGAAACTGAAATACAACTTGGCTCTGTTATGGTATCCACTCACGAAGGTCACCTAGAAGTTGCGTCGATATACTGCCCTCCCGAGTCGCGGTTTACAAACCTTTTAGCAGAAAGGAGTACGAAGGCTATTGTTGCTGGAGACTGGAATGCCAGACATGAGCTCTGGGGGAAACAGAATAAGAAATACCAGGGGAGTTTAGCTCTGTAAAGCTCTCAATAACAGCCCTTTTAACGTCCTTGCTACAGGTGCCCCTACACACTATCCCAGAAACCAAATGTCACGCCCAACGGCGAATGATTTTGCAGTCTACAGAGGTATTATCTCAAGTCGACTCCAGATTGAAGAGCTAGCAGATTTAGATTCCGACCACATACCGATTCTAGCTGTTTTCGCTGATAGCCCAATCCTAGTGGAACCAAAACTCATGCTGTCGCCCATCGGATCAGACATCTCATCGTTCAGAAGGCATCTTCAGGATACGGTTAGACCCGAAATGGAGATAAACTCAGCAGAGGATATTGAGTATGCAGCCATCTTATTGTGGAAGCTGCAGCACAAGCGGCCCCCCCATCCCGACTTCGACAATCAATGCCCTCAATTCCCATCACACAACAAGCCCTTGAACTCATTAAGTTCAAACGAAGAGTTAGGAGAAGTGTCAACCAATACAGGAGATCAGATGATGCAGCTTTACTAAGAGAAGTAAGCAGGACTCTTAAAGGAGTATTAGCCAAAATTAAATCAAAATATTTTGAAGATATGTTAGCTAATGCAAGCACAGCAACCAATGCCTCATACTGCATATGGAAAGCTTCCAAAAACATAAAAAGACAGCCGTACCCTAGGCACCCACTCTAAGGTGCCAGTGGCCAGTGGATCTGTTCCAGGGAAGAAAAAGCAGAGGCTTTTTCAATCCACTTGGAGCAAAGATTCAGGCCACTTTCGTAAATTACCACTTGCCATAGAGGAGACTAGAATGACCAATCTGGATGAGGTAAAAAGACTTGTCAAAGAATTGAATGTTAAAAAGGCACCTGGTCATGACCTTATAGATGCTAGAACCATTAAAACCCTACCTGACAATTGCTTAAAGTTTATTGTTAAGCTGTTCAATGCCATGCTAAAACTCAACTATTTTCCTAAAATATGGAAAAGAGCAACAATTACCATGATCCCAAAACCCGGAAAGCCCGTGGACAAACCTGAGTCATACCGTCCGATAAGCCTACTGCCTGTACTTTCAAAAAGTATTCGAAAGAATACTTCTTTCGAGGAGTATTGGTTGAGCTTGAGACTCGAGAAGGCCTTCCAAACCATCAGTTCGGTTTTAGAAGCCAACACAGTGCACCGGAACAGGTACACAGAGTAGTAAGTCACATACTGGAATCAATTGAGAAAAAGATGTACTGCTCAGCGGTCTTCCTTGATGTGAAGGAAGCTTTTGATAGAGTCTGGCATTTAGGTCTTCTTGAAAAAAATAAAACGAAACCTCCCAGAAGGCATATATATATAACATCATTAAAAGTTATATAGGTGAACGTACATTTACTGTAGCGGTAGAGGGAACAACGTCAAGTGAACGAAATATAAAAGCCGGTGTGCCTCAAGGCAGCGTACTGGGACCAGTGCTCTATACCATCTTCACATCAGACATGCCAGCACCAAGAAATGATGTGCAAATAAATTCCGAGGACATGCTTATTGCTACCTACGCAGATGATACAGCGGTAATTGCAAGATCTAAGTGCGAGCACGACTGCGCTGATATGTTGCAAGAGTACCTACAGACATTTGAAAGGTGGGCCAGGCGCTGGAACATAGGCATAAATGCTGATAAATCGAGGAATTCTACATTTACCTTGCGCAGAAAGGACTGTCCTGATTTGTTTTTTGGAGGAGAAATTATTCCTAAAGTGAGAAAAGCGAGTTATCTGGGTATCACTCTAGATAGGCGGCTTACATGGGCACATCACATCACTGCAGCTATCAAAAAAACCACACACAAAATGGGCAAACTTTACTGGCTGTTCAATTCAAAAAGTGGGCTGAGCTTACAAAATAAAATCACGCTTTATAATTCAGTGATTAGATCTACTATGGTGCCCAACTATGGGGAACTGGTTCGGCTAGCCAAATAAAAAGGATACAAACGAAACAAAACATAGCCCTTCGAATCCTTACGGGAGCACCATGGTTTGTAAGAGGCAGCACCTTGCATAACGATCTGCAAATTCCATACGTCCAAGTTACCATCAACACAGTCGCCATTGGACACTATTCTAGACTTCAAGACCACCCGAATGACCTGGCAAGGCAACTTTTGTCAAACACCAGGAGACGCAGGCTGAAAAGAATTCACCCGACTGACATCACCAATAGAAGCTGGCACAAAATGCTACACCCTCCATAGGACGGCTTTGAGTTCAACTGCAACTACA
Source organism: Drosophila austrosaltans (assembly GCA_035045865.1). NCBI lineage: Eukaryota > Metazoa > Arthropoda > Insecta > Diptera > Drosophilidae > Drosophila > Drosophila austrosaltans. The sequence goes on from JAWNOQ010000139.1 coordinate 25,638, forward strand.
ACCCAACATATGTATATAATTCGTTAATAGAATTAAGTAGTACAAGTTATACTTAAATAAAATAGTTAGAAGAACATATATATATATAACTAGTTGACCCGGCGAACTTCGTACCGCCTTAGCGTTAGGATTCATTTAATGCAGTTGTGAATAATGCAACTAATTCATTGTGTTGATGGAAAAATGTTTGAAGTTGTTCCACAATGTATCTTTTCACTGAGTTGTTGTGTGCGCAACGCTGATCGACTTCTCTTGCTGAATTGCCCATAAAATATATTTGCAAAAATTTATAGTCTTGATCAGGCATTGGCAATAAGGAACCTGTTCGATGATATATTTGACCCTGAATCTGCAAGAATATAAATATATTGTATAGCAAATTTTAACACCATGTGTCTCGCAAAATACTGCCACAATACTTTACATCCATGACTTTGCCATAGGTAGTAAAACTAAAAAAATTTGTTTACCATTATAATTACTTACTTTGAAAGTAGCCATAAAATTGTCTCGCATAACCTTTGTTGCCCCAAATGATGTCATTTGAAAGCAATTATTGTACTGCTGGATTTGAGTCAAAAAATGATGAGAATCTGGACCAATTCCAGATACCAATGAACATAGTGGCTCTGGTGGCGGTACCAATGGCGTCAATTTGACTTGGCCGCTGGCGCAACACAACCCAGGGGCTTCATTTTTGAATTTCAATGCCTTGCAATGTGGACACGCAATACTCATTTGTCCAACAGCAACAATTTTCGCTGAACTGTAATCAATTGCCACATTATAACTGAATGCAGCTCTGTGGGGATTAAACACAAAATTTCTATCTTCAAATCGATTCCGTTCAAGTTCATTTCGCGCTTCGCGTTGCTCATCAGTTTGATTTGCTCTTATATGTATATCTTTGATTTGACGTATTTCGAGTTCTGCGGCCTAAGCTTGTACGTCTGGTTGCTGGCATTGTTAAAAACGAAAATTCAATTGCAAATATTATAATTTTATGAATAAGTTTTTGTGGATTTCAAATCGAACTTTTTCTTTATTTGACTCAAACTGATTTCTGTAAACAGATCGATTTTTAAAAGGTTGCTACGACTATTTTGTGTTGTCTTGCCGAAAATTGCGTATAAACCATGGCATGAGAGATTTTCTTAACATTTTTTAACGTAAGAACCTTCTCCTAATAATAACAAATCCAACAAAAAAAGAATTAGCGAAATCGGTCCATCGATTCACGCGTGATGTCGTGACCAAGGAAAACGGCTTTTCATTTTTATATATATAGATATATAAGTAATGTATACATATATGTTTAGTCAATCTAGTCTAGTGAATTATTCAAAACTCAGGGCGAAATGCGTGCTGATTTTTTGAAAACAGACAAACAAATAAAATTAAATAAATATAAAAAAAAAAAAACTTGCCAATGATGTCCACATATCGGTCTTGATGGCAACATTTTCAATGGAGTCCATCATAGTCTTCAAAGCGGTCTTCATTGACACATAGCGGTTCTCCATTTGAACTTTTTTTAACGTCGTTCTAGACGGCAACTCGTAGTGTGGATCCAGCACAATACAAAATTTTTGAAAACTTTGCTCGTCTACAAGGCTAAACGGCTGCATGCTAGTCGCCACAAACTCGGATAATGCGTTGTCGATTTTAGCTTTGCGTTGCGAATTGGAGTCATATTTTTTTGTTGCAGAACGGAATAATGCTACCTGATTTTGGAGGTAACTCTGCCTTCCTCAGCGTGGGATGCATGCGGATTATGTGGTTTCGAAGATTTGTGGTATTTCCACTAGTTTTGCACACCTTGCCGCACTTTCGGTACACTGCACTGGCGCCATCCTTTGCCTTGCCAGAGTAATTCCATACTTTGGATATTTTTGTCGTTCCACCGTTTTTGGTCTCTTCGTCGGAATGATCCTCCGCCGCGCCTAAAACACATGCAATAATTATATGTCTTTCAATTACTACATTTCAATTGTACTTACGTTTCCTGCTCACAAATTGGTCCATCTATCACTTTTTAATTCCCCTAAATAAAACCATTGCAATTATATAAAACATTTTCAAAATGAAATAAATAAGTAACTTACCCCGACAGCGTCAACGCAAAATGTAACCAGTTTTTCGATATATCTATATTAGGAAAATTGAATCGATATAATCGCAAATTTTGAAAATATCGATAATATCGATATAGCTGCGATATTTTTGCGGCACTACTTCGCTTCGCTTCGCGGATAAAGAGAATTTCATTTAAATATCTATTGGCGTCGTTTATTTTTATCAAAGGAATATTGAATATTACTTTAAATATTATATTAGTATAAATAATAAAAGTGTATAGATTGGGACTCTCCTACTTTATCGGACTTTTTCAACAACATACGAAATGCAACATGATAAAAAGGCGACGTACTCATTTATAGGTATAAAGAATTAGGGTAACATAAATTTGCTGTTTTTTTCCGTAGCGACAGATTAGGTAAGCAATAAATTTTAGGTCTTATTGAAATAAAAGAACACCACTTATTGAAAGTTTTTATATTTTCAAGATTATGTAAAATTCCATAGGAAAACTAACCCACAGCACTTAGGCCAGCTTCTAGAGTTTTGTCAATGGTTTAAAGGAAATATATTACTGTTTATTAGCTTAATGTCAACATATACGCAAATCAGCGATTTGCGCAGTAATCATTCTAAATCCAATCTTTCAAGTGCAACCATCGTTTTTATACCCTGTACCCATAGGGTAAAAGGGTATATTAAAGTCGCTAAAATGTATGTAACAGGCAGAAAGAAGCGTTATATAAAGTATAAAAGTTATATAAAGTATATATATTCTTGATCAGCATCAACAGCCGAGTCGATTAAGACATGTCCGACTTAACGTCCGTCTGTCCGTATGAACACCTCGATCTCAGAGACTATAAAAGCTGGAGCTACCAAATTTGGTGTAAGCATCCGTCTAATGCCTAGGCAGATCAAGTTTGTTTCAAATTTTAGCCACGTCCACATCGGAGATATGCCTTTATCCGTTTTAGCTAATGAAATGCCAAGGCGGGAAGTTTGCTTTGAAGTGATTTCGATTTTGAGGTTGTTCGATCATTTGTCTAGTGACTACGCTGATCAAGAAAGTTTAAAATTTTTACCTCGCCCACTTCCACCCCTGCAATTCAGAAAAAACTAATTACTGGGGCAGTTTTAAAGGAATTTTAAAACCTAATAATGTGGCCAAAATGCGTCATCTGACTAAATTTAGTCAAATAGGACAATAAGGATTTCGAAAATATACGTAAATGCGTTTTGTACTGAAGCGCTTAGGGCAACATTGGCTGGCAAGAGTGAGCGAGATAGCATGCGTTAGCTATTGCTGCATGTTAAAAGAAATTTCTTTTGAATTGATGGCAATTTCAAGGGTGTTCAAACTTTTGTTTAGTGCCTACGCGAATATAAGATAGTTTAAAATTTTTGGCACGCCCACTTTTCTCCTTACAATTTCGAAAAAAATAATTTACTAGAGGGATTTTAAAGGAATCACATTCTTATTTGGCACATTCAACAATATGACCAAAATTCATCATCTGACCAAATTTAGTCAGTACTTAGTTAAATCATACAATAAATATCGCAGATATACGAATGTGCATTTTGAACTCAGTTACCAAGGCGAAATTGGCTGGCAAGAGTGAGCGTGATAGCATGCGGTAGCTGCTGCTGCATGTTAAAGGAATTGTGAATTAAGTTGATGCCGATCTTGATTTAATATGACTATGTTGTTAGTACAGGGTATACTCAATGTCGGCAGGGACGACTTGCTTGCTTCATTCTGCTTGTTTTTATTGCGAATTTTTGTAAATTGATAAAATTGATTTAAAGTTGATTTGTTTTTGTATCGCATTTTAAATCTATCGTGCCACAAAAAAAGGCCACTGTAGTGGTGAGCTATCGCTAATTTCTTTGGAAAACTGTGTGTCATTGTTAACTTTTTCTTTTCATTCAAAAAATAGTTTTTTTTTAACTTTTTTGAGTCCTTTTTATTCATTCATTACAAATGTAAAATAAATTTAAACTAGAAGGGTGGGCTAACTTCGGCCGTGCCGAAGTTCGTATACCCTTGCAAACTGTTATTTAACAATTACATATTAACAATTACATTAGAAAGCATATAAAAGAAGTCAAATCTTCAATAAATGTTCGTGGCTAGAGAAAAAAATGTAATTCGAAAAAAATTTTTTTTTTGATCTGATTGTTCCTATGGGAGCTATAGCATATAGTCAACCGATTTGAAACTTAGCACAGCCATTTCTATATATACTTAACTGTCAAATACCAAATTTCGTAACAATCGTTTTAAAAACACCCAAGTTATTGCTCTAAAACAATATTCTTGACCGATCGTTCCTATGGGAGCTATAAGATATAGTCAGCCGATTCTAATGAAACTTGGTGGATATGCTAGAAAGTATACCAAACTCATAAACAACAAATTTTGTAACATTTGATTGAAAAACAACAAATTCTTGACCGATCGATACTATGGGAGCTATATGATATAGTCATCCGATCGGGATGATTCCGAGTCATACAATGCCTGCAGCAAAAAGAAGCCCAGGTGCAAAATTTCAGCTCTGTAGCTTTAAGGGTTTCAGAGGAGAAGCTGTTGATCCAGACAGACAGACAGACGGACAGACGGACATGGCTATATCAACTCAGCTCGTCGTGCTGATCAATAATATATATTCTTTATATAGTCGGAGAGGCTTCCTTCTGTGCGTTGCAAACTTCTGACCAAAATTAATACTCCCTTTTTGCAAAATTATAAAAACGGGATTTTTTTTGTTTTTATCTTACAATTTGTTTTATACATTTTTATTCACATATTTCATTTATCTTTCAATTTAACTTAATTTTTGAGGAATTTCAAAGTTTTTAAACATAGTTATTAGAATTTGGGTTTTGTTGGTTTTTCGTTTTTTATATTTCGTCAATATACCTCGTTTAAGCAGACCTACAGCGTTTTAGCAGGCTCAGAGAAGAAGCATGAGAAATAGGAGTAATAGGGATAATGAAGTATACGCAGAGGTAGAGAAGCAAAGAAATTTAGAAAGGCACTAGTCTCGTAGGGCAAATTCTAGTATAGAAATAAGTAATGAAGAACAGGCTCTTAATACATTATGTTGGCCAACACGTAGGCGGAATATAATTTTAAGAATAGATGAGCAGTCAGTCGATACTCGTGCTCGATAAATGCACAGGCTCAGAATACGGTAGAACATGAGGAAAATGAATTAATCCAGAGGTAAGACAGGCAAAACAGGCAGCTGAATCTCGTCTCCAATCTACGCGGAGAAGAGATTCAGACTATAAAAGTAAATGAACAGGCTCAGAACACAGCAGAACGTAGGAAACTACAAATAAATCCAGAAGTGAGGCAGGCAGAACCCGAAACCCATCATCGAATGATTTAAAAACGTATAAATTTAAATCGAAGGAATATAGAAAGGGAGTAAGACAGAGCAAGCTGATCAAAGAATAGGAGGAATTTAGAATGAAGCGTCATAGAGCGTGCGAGAAATACATTAGCGCACCGAAGTGCTCAAAATGCAGCAACTGAATCGCGATTAGTGCTAATCTTACAAAGGCCTATGGTTTCCTTGCCAAGTCAGAACGAAGTCCCGCAGTTTCAAAGAAACAAATTATCAGTTTAGTGCACCGATTTTAGATTTTGCCACTCGGATCGCTCTGATGGCAACTTTACATTCTGCTATTAAATTTGTCATGGTCTAAATTTTTCTATACTTCAAAGATGTCTTAAGGATCTTTCTAAATTGGAGGACCGCGTAATTTCTCCTCGACTTCCATTTACGATAAATAAGGCAACAGACCATGACAACTTCAAAACATTATGTTCAATACCAAGAATGTTAAATAACAGACCACCGTTAAGCATAACAGCTGTTAAAGTAAGCTGTTGTTCTCGAAAATCACATGCAGATTGCAATTTTTGATAATCGATTTTCAAAATGTCAGTATTTAAAGCCCAAACATAGTTTTTGTGAAATTTTAAAAGTATATAAAATATAGTGGTTTGTACTTTGAGTTCATTGTACTTACATTTTGTATTTTTGCTTGTTATTATTAATGTTAAGCGAAATTAGGAAGCACTCTCAAAAGTTAAATGTTGGAAAGAAATGACTACTTTGCGTAGGCATATAAAACAGCCATAAGGGCCCATAAGTGTGCGTCTAACTGCATGTCGTAGAGCCATTAATTATGATTTTATTTTATCTCAATGTGTACTTTTCCGCACAATCGGCACAAATCTATTTTTGGCAAGTGCCTGCGAGCGCTGAACTAAGCTGAACTGCATGATGTTTGGCTCGATGAGGAAGGCAATTTTAACCAATGAAAAGGAATTCTTCATACTTTTGAGGGAAAACTAGATAAAAATTTTATTAATTCAATTTATGAATCATATTTAAAAAGCAAAATCCGCATTTTTTATCAAAGTATATATGCAAAATAGACGAAATACGATTAATTTTAATTTTTTTTTGGATTTTGCTCTAAAACTGGCGAATAATTGTTGACAACTATGAATGGCTGCCTATGACAGCAACTGTTCAGAACATAAGTGTCCTTTCAAGGCAGATTATGGAAAATATTGTACTTCCTGTAGGCTATGTTGTTCAAGAAGCGTCTGAATCACGAAACAAAGTCTATAAAGCAGGAGAACCTCAACACGCACAGAAACATAGTAGAATCCATAATTTTCCAGATGTTTTGAATAGACGAATTGACACTTTTGATCCATCCAGCCGCTTTCGGTGACGTATTGCAGGATTCTGCCTCGAAAGTAGTCCTCAACCAACAAAATTAAGTATTTCGGAACTTTAAAAGCCTTAAGTGCCTGAAGGATACGGCTCAATTTTGCCGTGTTAAAGGCGTTCTTGACGTCTAATGTAGTGACTAGACAGTACTTTTTATGACCTCCTTCCAACGTTGGCCCTCTATAGCCTTGGCAGCAATATCGGGCACTGTTGTTAGGGGGCCAATGAGTCGACTTGCCCTTTACGGAATCCAAATTGCATTGGCGAAAGGTCGCCAGCAATTTTTAGGGCACATTCGAGTCTGATACTTATTAATTTTTCGAACAACTTGGCTGCCGAATCCAGCAGGCATATCGGCCTGTACGATGATGCGTCACCTGGCTCTTTGTTTGGCTTCGGAATCAGAGTTAAATTCTGCTTTTTTTTTTGGGCCGGAAAGATGGATTCCTTTAGGCAAGCATTGAATGTTTCGGCGAATTTTTCTGGCTGAAGCGCAACCGCTAATTTCAGAGCTCTATTGGGAATAAGAGTCAGGGCCTGGTGCCTTGTTATTTTGTAGGAGAGCCGCTGCGTTTTTAACCTCCTCTGCTGTAATTAAGCTGTCGACCGGTGGTAAATTTAACGTAGGTTGCCTTTCCGCTATAGACGACGTATCCGGAAAGAGTGTTTCCACAATGTTGACAATACGAGATTCCTCTGGCATGGCCGGCTTTGCTGCTCTAAGCTTCTTTAAGGCAACGGGGGCCGCTAATCCCCAGGGGTCGCTATCAGCGGAATCGCAGAGTTCAAGGAAACACATTTTCTTATACTCACTGATTGCAATTTTTAATGCTCTCCGCCATTTTGGGAATTCGTGCTGTAGTTGCAAAAACTCAGGTTTTCCACGAGCTCTCTGATAGTGTCTTCTAGCTCTCAAGCATTTTCTTCTCACGTCCGCGATGTCATCATTCCACCAGTAGACCGGAGTTCGGTGGCGACTATGCCCTCTGCAGACGCTGTCGTACTTGCGTCACATGCCCTTGTGACTACGTCCATAAGTGTCTCTGTGGCATTAGTTGCATTGCAAAGACAGTGCCAGGAATTGCAAGTGCAGAAGCAGAGTTAAGACGGACTGAAAGTATCGATCCGATAAATCTTGCCTGTTCGTAGGGGAATCAGCTGAATATAATTTTGAGTTGGTTATGGCGCACGAAAATGGCAAAGTGGTCGATACCTGTGCAGTGGTCGCATAATTTCCAGTGGCAGTGTGGAAAAAGGCGGCTGCTGGCAAATGTGACGTCAATGACTGAGCCATATCCGTTTTTGCTAAACGTATGTTTGTTTCCCTCGTTTAGGATGGCGAGGTCCAAAGACGCTCGAGCCTCTATGTGTGTGTGTGTGTGTGTGTGTGATAAGAAGCAAGAGCACGCGCTCTTGTATGAGCGAGTTGAAGGTCAAGATTGTTGTGAAATTCTTATCTGAACTTGTTGACTTGTTGCGGCGGTAGCGTGGGAAAAAAATTATAGCGTGGGGAAAAAATTATTTTGGAGAAAAACAATTATATGTAATAAGAAGCAAAGGGGCACGCGCTCTTGTATGTGGGGGGAAAAAATTATATGAGCTTAGAGTAACGTGATAAGAAACAAGAGTGCATGAACTTGTGTATTGAAACTCAAGATCAAGGTCAAGAACATTATTGAAACTCAAGATCAAAGGTCAAAAGCAATGTGTGTGTATGGTTTTTATTTTTAAATAAAAGAAATTTGTTTTTGTTTTCGAAAAATAAGATATTTTATTTAAGTTTTCCAAACATTCTTAATTTAAGTAATCTGTATTTAGTCATAATTTCCTCTGCTTTATTTATTTGCTGAGCAAAGAAGTGACATAATGCATAAAGTATCCGGGACATCTTTTGTGTATTGAAACTCAAGATCAAGGTCAAGAACATTATTGAAACTCAAGATCAAGGTCAAAAGCAATGTGTGTGTATGTTTTTTATTTTTAAATAAAGAAATTTATTTTTGTTTTCGAAAAATAAGTTATTTTATTTAAGTTTTCCCAACATTCTTAATTTAAGTAATCTGTATTTAGTCATGATTTCCTCTGCTTTATTTATTTGCTGAGCAAAGAAGTGACATGCGCAAGTATCCGGGACATCTTGATAGATACATTCGCAATATGAACAATGTTTGCTATATTGTTGGGTGGCATTGAAATTAAAGTTTCTGGCTTCCAAATAATGTTGAATAGCAGTTAGTACATCAACATCCTTTGGAAGGACGATTCCTTTGAATTCAATCAAAAATTGCTGGATTGTATTATGTACAGAAGTCATCATTTCAAGAAAGAGCTCCAATGCCTAGTAGATGTGAAGATGAACTACAGTCCCTTAAGGACTACATGGAACTCTATTTAAAAACTGATGTTCTGCTGTTGGCGGATGTTTTTTGAAAATTTTCGTTGTATATGCAGCAAAATTTACTCTCTTGATCCTGCACATTATTACACAACACCGGGGTTATCTTGGGATGCAATGTTAAAATCAACTGGCATACAACTAGAATTATTTACAGATATAGATATGCAGAGATTTATTCAAAATGGGGCTCGTGGTGGGCTAGTACAATGCACGCAAAAGATATTCCAAAGCAAATCTTAAATATATGAAGAATTATAATGAGACAGAGCCATCACAGTTTTTATTATATTTAGATGCGAATAATTTGTATGGTTGGGCTATGTCACAATATCTCCCATATAAAGACTTTTGCTGGATGAATGATTTGGAGGTTAGTGAGTTCAATGTTTTTAATATCCCAACAGATTCTGATTATGGATATATTCTTGAAGTTACTTTAGAATATCCAACTTCTTTACATGGCTCTCATAACGATTTACCGTTCTGTCCAAGCAATCAGAAGCCTACAAACTTGTGTACAGTGGAAAAGTTAATTGCAGACCTATACACCAAACACAAATATCCAATTCACTATAGAAATCTTCAGCAGTGTATTCAAAATGGTCTTGTTTTAAAAAAAATACATCGAATTTTAAAATTTAAGCAAGCGCCTTGGCTTAAGAAATATATTGATATTAACACTCAGCACAGAACGAATGCAAAAACTAGTTTTGAAAAATGCGGTATTTGGTAAGACCATGGAGAATGTTGAAAAAAGAAAAAATATTAAGATAGTAACTTCATGGGAGACAACCCATCGCAATAGGTTAGGGGCTAGAGCATTAATATCAAAAGCCAATTTTGAAAGTTAAGCTAAGTTTGCTGAGGATATGTACGCAATTCAAATGAAGCGGTTATTGAATGTATATAATAAACCTATATATTTGGGGTTTTGTGTGCTGGATTTATCAAAGTTTCAAATGTACGATTTTCACTATAGCTATATGCTTCCTAAATTTAAAGAAGCGTTAAGTTTAAATTATATGGATACTGACTCTTTTATCTACACCATTAGAAGAAACGATGTATACGCTGATATTCGCAATGATGTTGAAATGAGATTTGATACATCTGAATATTCAGAAGATTTAGCAAACAAATATCAAATAAAGAGGTGTAATAAAAAAGTTGTGGGTATGATGAAGGATAAAAATAACGGAAAAATAATGACAGAATTTATTGGACTACGACCCAAAATGTACTCTCTTCGTCTTGAAGATGGGGGTTGTGTTAAAAAAGCAAAGGGTGTTAAAAACGCAGTGTTAAAAAATGTAAGCTTAGAATCATTTGCTGATTGTTTATTCAATAATAAGACATATACAACTAGTAATATGCTAATTTTTAAGTCAAAATTACATACATTGTACACACAAAAAATAACAAAAATAGCATTAAGTTCTCAAGATGATAAGAGGTTTATAAGAAACGATAATACATATCGATATACATACGCTTGGGGGCATTATAAAATTTCAAACTTATAATAATAATAACGAACAACAAGTGCTAAATAAAAAAATACAAAAGGATCATGTAATACAATCAGTAAGTTTTTGAAGCTCGAACAAGTATGTCTCCTCTTGACAACGAACTAAAGGTTGCCTTTTATGAATATGATTTAAAAGGCTTTAGAGAGGCTTTGCAAAAAGGTGCCAGAGCCGATAAAATTGTTTCAAACGATTTTTCTATATATGAGAGATGCTTGATGAGACGATGTGGCAAAGAGTTTATAAAATTATGTCTAGAATATGGATGCAAAAAGGATTATGTAAGTTAAAATCTAACATTTTTTTTGCAACAATTCCAAATCCTAATCCAATTCCAAATTCAATAAAGATTTGCAGAAAGCAGCTATTAATTTTGCGGTAGACTCCTTGTGTAGTGATAATATATTGGTACTCCTTTATGGCAATGAAAGAATTCAAGTGGATCATAAGTATATTAATCGAACACCACTTATTGTACTTACAAAATTCTTAACAAAGGAGAATTTGAATGATCTATCTGTAGTCATTATTAAACTCTTGGAATATGGAGCATCTCCCAATATATGCAATAAAGTGGAGATTACTCCTCTAGTGATGAAGCACGATATTGATAAAGATCTGAGGCGTCCCTTAGTAATGCGCTTTTTGCAAATCAAAGATTTGGATATAGATCGTTTCCGATATGGTCAATTGCGTACATTACTAACTGAAAATTATCCAGACTTGAAATTACCTCCACAAGTTGAGAGCAAATAACAAAAATAGAATTAAGTTCTCAACATGATTAGAGATTTATAAGAAACGATAATAAACCACAAAAAAAAACAAATATTTTTGTTTTTTCTTACTTTTTGCTGTTGATAAGCGGAGGGTGCTGTGGGAGAAAAGAGCTAACAATTTTTTTGTTTATTCTCATTATTTTCAGCTGATGATGATAAGTGTGTGCTGTTAAATTAGTTTAAGTAAAGCTTTGTAAGTGAAAACATTGGAAACCATTAAAGACTCAAACTTTTTTTCGCAATATGAGTCTTAATAACAATAAAAATTTAGCTATTCAAGTGAATGTAGTCAGCTCATCAACTGATGTTGTACAATCAGCAATTGCAGAAATGTTGCTAATGATGAGCAGAAACGATGAGCGAGGATGAGTTAGAGTTTCTACTGACACATCAAAGAAATGACGCAATTCGGATAGTAGAAAGTTTGATGCTTGAGTCCGAAGAAGATGCCCAACAATCATGGTTTGATATTGAACAAAATGCACAACAACCATGTGATGATATTGAATTTCCCATGTTTTGATGCTGAATAAGAATAATAACAAAAACTAAATAAAACATTTTTTAATTAAATTTCGAAAATATGCTGTTGCTGTTTTATTATATATATATATTTATAATTTTCGTGTAAAGAAAAAAAATTTTTTTTTATTTCACATATCAAATAAGATAGTCAATTTCCATGTCATATGTTTGAATGTAGTCGTTTACATTTATTATTTTTACTTGACTTTCATACTCTGTGTCAACAGCGCTGAACTCTTCCACTTCACCATTAGCCAAAATTCGGTCAGCTTGATATTCACGGTATTCATAGCAACTAATTTTCAGCTTTCTTAAAGAATAATAGTTAAATATCTAATAGTTAAATCAAAGTCATCATAGTGAAGTTGAAAGTGACGATAAAACGGTTTTTCGCTTTGAATTATTCCAGCTATATCACGCTCTTTCTGCACAAGATCTTGTCTGAATGCCTCAATCGCTTGTTCTGCAGTGAAATAATTTGCATGTGGAGATGTAGTTGTTGTTATTGATGTTGTTGTTGGTGCGTCTGTTGTTTTGATTGTTGTTGTTGTTGTTGATGTTGTTGATAGGGGAGGTGGTGGTTGAAATTCTTCTACATCATCATTCAAAAATGATACCAACTTTTCACTTTGAGTCTGCAAGCGATTTTGAAATTGATCAACCAATCCGCTATGTCCGTTGTTTGGAATTCCTTCACTCAACTTTTCACTTTGCTTAAAAATTGAATATTAAGTGATATTTTTACGCTATCATTATTTGGAAGATTAAGATAAAATTCCAAATCTTTCACACTTGAGTCCGAACTTATTCGTATTGGCAATGTGATTGCAAAATAGCCTTGAATAGCTAAAACTGCACAAAGGAACAGAATATTTATTTTTTGCATTTTAGCGAAGTAAGATCCAAACGTTTTGGGTTCTGAAAAATGATTGACTAGCTTGCATATCATATACAAGTATTTAAGGGTACGCCTTACCAATATCAGATGCTGTCAAAGAAACTTTTTGTTGTTGTTGTTTAAACAAAAACAAGTTGACATTTCATAATTTTATGAAACAATGTACGCTGATTCATCATTTTTTTGCTTACTTTTGTTTACTGTTTATTTCATTTTTTTCCTTCATCTATCCATGAGTTATGCTCGTTTGAGAAGCCTAACCACTTAACGAATGCTTTACCCCCTTCTTGCGTATTACTTTTTCAACTAAATATGTATTAGGGAATCGAGATTTTTGAAGTTCTTCAGCATAGAAACCGCCCTTAATTGCTTTTCCCTCATAGTCTTGCAATAAATACGTTGTAGGGCTTGTATTCTGCACTTTTGTTATTTTAAAAATCTCAGTCGTCCAGTTAGGAGTATATCCCTTCTCGAAAACATGTTTATATTTATTTATTCAAACATAATCACCTACATGAAATCGTGACTTTGTAAATATTTTTCTATTATTGTATACACTACTTAACAATTCTTTTTCATTTGCTTGATTTACTTCACAACTAGCCATTTTAATTGTTCGGTGATGCTTTCTATTGTATTTATCAATTAAATTTTGAAAAATATCAATCCATCGATATGTTCCATTAAAACTAAACTCTTTCCACATCATTTCTTTAATAGTTCTATTAAATCTTTCAACAATTGAAGCTTTTAAACTACTATATGTTGAATAGTGATTTATATAATATTGCTTCATTAATTGCTTAAATGTTTTGTTAAAAAACTCTTTACCATCATCAGTTTGTAAATTCTTGGGAGTTCTCCCTAATTTAAAAATACTCAGCATTGCATTAGCAACTTCTTCTGCATTTTTGGTTTTAAGGGCTCTAGCCCAAGCGAATTTGGAAAATTTATCAATTACTGTTAAAAGATATCGATGTTTCTTATTTGATGACGTATAATTATCCATTTGCACTAAATCAGCTTGCCAATGATCATCAATGTGTCTCATAATAACTCTTCGCCTCTTAAAGTTTTTTCTTGCAGGTGCGTGAAGCTCATTTATAATATCTCTCTTACTCATCTTTTCTATTAAGAAAACTCTCCCGTTATTTCAATGCTTTCCCTCCCTCGAGGTTTTGCTTTCGTAAAAGTGTTGAAAATATAATCCTCAAGATCTTTTAATTTTTCACTCACACCAGCAAAGTGTGAGGAAAAAAGGGCTTTAATATTTCCTTCACTTGCAGCTATATGAAGCTTAATATTCTCAATAATTTTATTCTCAACTGCTGAGTTTTCTTTTTTTATATGAAGCAATAAATCTTGAGTTACTCTATTTATTTCTTTTTGGAAAAATTTCTTGTTGACCACATCTTTTTCTTCAATAGGTTCTGCAGCATTTTTAAGACGTTTGTTTTGGATATTAAGATTTTGATCGTAATCAACAAACAACCCCATCCGTTTATACTCATTTTTACTAGAGCTACCTAAACTATATTTATCATATGAATGCTGTCCAAACTTATCAACTGGCATTTTGAAAATTACTAATTTTTTAAAGAAATGTATTCATATATATGAATGTAAATGTGTGTGTGTGTGTGTGTTTTCATCTTCAAGCTTTATTCTCGAAATAGAACTCAACAAAGTTCTTAGTTTCTAGCAGTTGTCTATCGATGGACTCTTCCATTTCATCTTTCATCGTATTAATATAGTTTAACAAAGAAATTCTTAATTCATCAACACATTTTTGATTTTCTTTCATAATATCTTTTCTTAATTCTGTATTTTTATCTGTTATATATTTCTGCAATAGCTGTATTTTTAGTTATAGTATTTACTAGTTCCATTTTGCTTTGCGCATCGCATTATAACACTTTGTGAGTAAGAGCCTCCTTATTTAAAGTAAAATGGCCAAACTTATCAATTCTCATGCTTGAACTTGTGTTTCCAAACTTATCAATTCTCATATTTGGGCATGTGGGTGTGCTTTAATAATAATGATGTTAATATACAATTTTAGCTTCACGAAGTTCTTCAATTATTGATATTATTTCATTATTATGATTGTTATGTCCAGCTGTTTGCGATGCAACTAACAGTTTTAATCTATCTACAATTTCATTAGGATCATCCCAATATATATAATTTGGTTTATTCACATTCAGTTTCATCAGACGACTGCCAGTATGAGTGGGAGATGAGCTCGAATGTGATAACGATTGTGTAATTGGTGTAGAGGTCAGTTGCGAAAACAGAGATTTACTGAGGAAGACAGGTTTGATTATTTGCGTATATTTTTTAGAACGATTACCCTTAAGTTGTTCATCCCTCTTATGATTTCTTCTGTGGGCATTTGTTATATTTAATATATTTTTATAATTTTCTAAATCTTCCTTATTATAATGCTTTGGATCATTTTCGTAAATTAATGAATATAAGCCAGTAGTTAAAGGCCAATTTTTACCACTCTCCAAAATAATGAATTCTCCATTTGATGTGTTAATTTCAGAATTACCTAACCATACTTTTTATACCCTTGCAGAGGGTATTATAAAAATTGGTCAGATGCTTGTAACGCATAGAAATATACGTTTCCGACCCCATAAAGTATATATATTCTTGATCAGCATCAATAGCCGAGTCGATTAAGACATGTCCGTCTGTCCGTCTGTCCGTCTGTCCGTCTGTCCGTCTGTCTGTTTCTATCAAGTTTTAGACCATAAATTTTTAAGCTACATAGTTGAAACATGAAAAGTTAAGTTCCTTAATCTATGAAGTATGAAAAGTGTGAAAATGAGTAGGATCGGATAATTATCACCAGAGCTATTAACTAAAACGTGGAGGTACCTCGAGTAAAATAAGCAATTTTCTTTGGCAGCAAAGAAACAAAAACAAATTTAAGAAGTCAGCCGTACAAACACGAAGACCTAGGTTCAAATCCCATCGCCGTATTAAAGAAATTTAAGTAAATATTGTTTTTTCTTTGTTGCGTTTTAATTTATTTGTTTTAATTTAATTGAACCCATATACACCAAGTTTGAACCAGATCGGATAATTATAAATCAATAATTAAATTTTTAAAATAATCAATTTATTTAATGCTCAAAGCTTATTGAAAGAGACAGAAATATTAGAATCGTGTTCTTACAGGGAACGAAATTGAAAGAGCGAGATGCCCTGCGCTTGCTATGTGTATTATAATAGCGAAGTTAAGTTAGTTAGGTTGGTGGCGTAATGGGTAGAGATCAGCTGCGTTAACGTCGCAAGAAGGGGTTCAATTTGTGGGCGTGGGGAACCCGCTGACTACCATGGTGCAATTTTTTTTTGTTTTTTAGCTTTTAATTATTATTTGACATAACTTCCCACCTTCACCCGTCAAAATTTTTTCTCACACTCTAACCTTTGAACAAATATTGTCGCGGTTCAAGAAAAAACCTATACATAATTTCTATACACACACCTACACATTCATTTGAATGTCAAGACGTGGTAACGCACAAGTGTAATTCCATAAAGTGGATCAAAATTCGCCTGGAAAAAGTTTTTGCATTAGGCAAACAGAAAATTTAGCAACGAATTTTAAATATCATTTCTATTGCATATTCTCTTATGTCTTCGTTTCATTCTTCATGGTTCAACTCTGGACTAGAGTTCTGGTAAAAACTATGATGCCATCTCTTTTACTTTCATGCTTGAGAAAATGAAGGCGAAATCCCAAGTTTCATAAATATACATACATACATATGTACATATGTATGTATGTACATATATTTCTGTAGAGAAAGACTAAAATTTGAGAGGAATGAGTGTAACGTAGCCCTTGTTGTTTTTGTGTAGAAAACTAAACTTGTGGGAGTAAGCTTGCGTTGTGTTTACGATCGTGTTCATGCATGTTCGTTAGCTGGTCAAGTGAAACTTTTTAGTTCTGGCAAAAAATATAGACGCAAGTGCATTTCTTCATATGGATTAGTTATTATGATATATATTGACATATATAAATGCATGTACATATGTAGATACGAACCTTGAACATACATAGATGCATATATATGTGTGTATGTACGTATGTATGTAGTAAAGAGTAAAATTGAGAGAAGCTCTCTCAGCACTACCCGAGAGCGGGACAAGATTTCGCAACGGAATAAAAATATGTTTATGAAACTTGGGACTTCGCCTAAATTTTCTCTTCTCCTGATATAGAATCACTTGTGGCAACTGATTTTAGAGTACATGTATGCATGTGGAACTTGCAAAATCACGTGTGGAAGGTCGTAAATCAATATTTCGGGAAAAGAACTAATTTAATATGCCCGGGAATTTTTTGGTTAGAGCGTGAGAGAAAAAATCTTTTAGTCGAAGGGACGTAAGAGAGGGGGGACCGTGAGAACCAATGGAATACATATGTATGTGTGTATATGTCGCAGGTTTTTTAGGCGATCATCTTAAGCCTTAAGAATAAAAGAGATGACATTATGATGCCAAAAGGCTAGGCAATAGTTGGACTATGAGGAATGAAACGAAGACAAAAGAGAATATGCAAACGAATGGTATTGAAACTCCTTGCTAAATTTTCTGTTTGCCTAGTACTAAGACTTTTTCCAGGCGACTTTTGATCCACTTTATGGAATTACACTTGTGCGTTACCACGTCTTGACAGTCAAATCAATGTGTAGGTGTGTGTATAGAAATTGTCTACGGGTTTTTTCTTAAAACCGCGCTAATATTTTTTTCAAGGTTAGAGCGTGAGAAAAATTGTTCAGGGGGGAGGCGTGGAGAACTTACGCATTACTCCGTGGAATGGCACTTGTTCTGCATGTTTCCAAGAATAAATAGAATAATATATTTAGACAAAAGGCTTTCTTTTTGTCAGTTTTTTAAGGCTTATGGAAATAAGATGAAACGAGTTACATTGCTTATGTGATTTTTGCCATTATCTGTATTAAAAGCGTGCCAATATTTGTTCAAGGTTAGAGCGTGAGAAAAAATTTTGACGAAAGAGTAGTGAGAACTTATGCCATAGTTCTTGGAACTGGACCTGTTTTGCGTATTTTCACGTCAAAAAAAACTAAAACTAACTAACTAAGAACGCTGCAAAATACAGACAAGAGTTACATACTTTGGTATTAATCTGTATTTACATACATATATATGAAATCATCTGTAATCCTACACATTATTAGTACATACGTATTTATGTATGTATATTTGTCGTGAGTGAGTTTTTGGATGAAAACGCCCGCCAAAGAGTGTGAGAAATATTTTACTTATTGATAAGGGGGGAGGGGTAGACTTTTGTGGGAAAAAAACAAATTGCTTTTGAATTTGCGGAGAGAGTTGTTTTCATTAAGGTGTAATTACTATACAAAATGTATGAACATATATACAGGCGTGTATGTATAAATGCTTTTCTATTTTAGCTTATAGAATAGCTAGTAAGTCATTTAAATTAGATATTAACTATCAAAAGTTTCTCTAAGAGAGCTCTTATTGAAACATTGTGAGAGAGACAGGGATAGCAATAGTTTCATATTTGGAATAAAATGACAATCGGAACATGAAACTCGATAGCTTTCGTGGTTTTGCTATTTAAAATTCGATTCAGTCTTAATCGATTTCCCGACCGATGAAGGCTGTCCGACTGCTGCTCGCAAAATTAATCTGTGTTTCTCGATTTTTGGCGCCGTTTCTGAAAGTTTAAAACTTGTGATTTTTTTAAGTGTTGTGAAACGTGTAAGTGTTTAAATAGTGAGCGCGCTTCCTAAACCACCGCGATCGCGAGTGAAGTTGCTGTTGCCCTTTTGACGCTGCCAACACTGGAAAAATTCGTAAGTTTTTTTTGAAATTGCCTTTTAATTGCTAGTCTTTTTTAAGACAAGTGTTTTAAATTATTTAAATACAAGTCTTTTTCAAGACTCTTGTATTTTATTGTTTAAATACTGTCTTTTTCAGGGCTTGTGAATTTATTTTTCCAAGTAGCAGTCTTTTACATACAATATACAAACATATAAAATAACCCTTTATTTTCAGCATAATTTTAATCTTCACCTTTACACATCATATTATCTTGTTTTCAGAATAATATAATATTTTTTACAGCTATTCAATTTAACGTCAAATTCCGCCGAACAAAAAAATTTAAAATGCCGCGCTTAAAAAAAAATCTGCTGAACAACGTCGCCGAGAAATGGTAAATTATAGTCAGCAACGCTATGAAGATGATCCTGTTTCAATTCGAGAAACAAATTCACAACGTTTGGCTAATAATCGCCGAAATGATTTGGAAGCTCGAGCTCGAGAACGCGGACAGGATGCATTGTCACGTTCTACACGCCGGAGTAATGCCACGTATAGAAATAGAGAGCGCCAAGATGATGCTGCTTCTCATACTATACGAAGGGAAAATATATCTACTCGACAGCAGGAACAAGAGCGTAATACTGCTCAACGATCTGTCCGACGACAGAATTTGGAGTACAGGGAAACAGAGCGCGGACGAGACGCATTATCCCACTCCATTCGACGTGAAGATTTGGATGCGAGACGCCAGGATCAAGAGCGTAATACAGTTGAACATTCTGTCCGAAGACAGAATTTGGAGTACAGGGAAACGGAGCGCGGACGAGACGCATTATCCCACTCCATTCGACGTGAAGATTTGGATGCGAGGCGGCAGGAACAAGACCGTAATACTGCCGAACATTCTGTTCGAAGACAGAATTTGGAGTACAGGGAAACAGAGCGCGAACGAGACGCATTATCCCACTCCATTCGACGTGAAGATTTGGATGCGAGGCGGCAGGAACAAGACCGTAATACTGCCGAACATTCTGTTCGAAGACAGAATGTGGAGTACAGAGAAACTGAGCGGGAACGTGATGCAAATAATCGTCAAAATGTAAGACGAAATGTGGCTATAAGAAGACGAGAGCAAAATTTGAATTCATCTCAAAGAAGAGTGACTCGAATGCAAGCCCGGAGAATTGCTGAAGAAATTCGACATATGAATGAAGCACGGGTTATTAATTATCGCCAAAATTCTCAAAATCGTGAAGCGGAGTCACAACGACAATCCCAACGTAATAGAGAAGCCAGAGCTGCAATGTCACAAGAAGAGACGCTGCAACATAGAGAGTTGCAAATGCAGCAGCGAATGAGTCTGGCACGCCAAACATATTTAAGACAAATAAAGATGGGCCCAACGGAAATATGTACGAGCTGTGGAGGCACATTTTTTAAGCACAACACAAAGTACTTGGACAAGAATCGAATTTCCCTAAAATATCCTCTGTTGGATATAACAAAGTCCTTTTATTTGTCTGAAAAGTTTCCGTCCACAAATGACTCTTACTCATTTTGCTCTACGTGTCACAAATCAATAAATAATCAAGGTAAAATACCAAACATTTGCCTTTCCGAAGGGTTCGATTTCCCTGAAATTCCCGACTGCCTCAAAGACATAACTTGCCTAGAAGAACGACTGATATCGCCGATAATTCCATTCATGAGAATTATATCCCTGGGCTATGAAAAGCAGTGCGCAGTAAGAGGAGCCGTGGTTAATGTTCCCATTTCCGTTTCCGACACGGTAACTGCGCTGCCTCGTTCCTTTGATAATCAGCCATGTGGTGCAAGTACACCTAAAGCGCAAGCTGGAATATCGACACAGTTTCATGACGGAGACTATAAGACCAGCTAAAGTAATGGAAGCGCTAAGATTCTTGTTAAGCACTGAGCTATACCAAAAGCATGGCATTTCAATATTAACGGATTGGCTCACGGCATTTGAAAATAATGCAGAAGTTCCATTTATTGCTGATCAAGAAGATCGACCAATCGTGGAACAACTTCTTGCAGAGCGAATGGAGATAGATCCTGATCCACAAGGCAACGAGGATGAAGACAATTTAAATCCCGGTGGTCAGGAAACCTTGCTGGAGAATGAGCCAATTGAAAATAATGCAATTATTGAAAGAATTGCAATGGCTCCCGGTGAGGGTCGGCGTCCTGTAGATATGACTTCTCAGGAAGATGCTGAAGAACTATCCTTTCCTTCAATATCATGCGGAAAAATTTTTAACTGCAAAACCACATATGGACGAAAAGCAAAGTCCCAACTTCGGTACTACGACCGCCGCTGTGCGAAAATACCAAAAATTTTGTACATGTACAAGTGCTATGAAATGACACGTATCAAGAATGCGATTTCTATTTGCCTTAGAAAAAAGTCTGGCACAGCGCATGTTACTGCGGCAAATATGATGGATGAAAACTTTGTGAACACCCTGGTTCAGCACGACGATGGATACCACTTGCTAAAAGGATTGCGTTCTGCCCCAGCTCATTGGGAGGCGGAAAAAAAGTTCTGGCCATGATTCGCCAGTTTGGATTACCAACATTTTTCATAACCCTCTCCGCGGCCGAGACCAAATGGAATGAACTCCTGGTCATTCTATCTCTTCTTATTGATAACAAAGTTATCAGTGAGGATGAAGCTTCGAATCTGCCAAGTTCTGAAAAGGCAAGATTAATCCGTTCAGATCCTGCGACGTGCTCCAGATATTTTGACCACCGACTGCACCAGTTAATGAAGCTTTTCAAAAGCAATGATATTTTCGGTGATTTCCAGCTTTCTCATTATTATTGGAGAATCGAATTTCAACAACGTGGCTCACCACACTCCCATGGCATGTATTGGCTGAGAGGAGCGCCAAAACTACAGAATAGTGACGGCTCATTAAACACAGAAGAAGTGGTTAGATTTATTGATACGTTCATCACTACCAATGGAGACAACGAAGAGTTGCAAGATGTTCTAAGATATCAATACCACAAACATAGTGCCACTTGTAAAAAAGAAATTCGTAGAGAAAGCAAATGTCGGTTTAATATTCCATACCCTCCAATGCGTGAAACAAAAATTTTGTATCCGTTTGACGACGAAGAAACTCCCAATCCAATTTACAAACAAACTTGGAAACGCATTCAAGAACTGTTGGATGACAAAATTAATATTTCGCATGCTGAACAAATAAATCTTAACAATTTTGATAATTTTCTTACACACCTGGGCATTAATTATGATGAATATATTTTATCAATAAGGACAACCTTAAAGAAACCTCAAATATTTCTGCAAAGAAAGTTTTCTGATATAATGCTGAATGCATATAATCATGATATACTAAAACTACATAGAGCAAATATGGATATTCAATTCATTTTGGATGCATATGGATGCTGTAGTTACATTATGAAATTATATAAATAAATCAAACAGAGGTGTATCAAAACTGCTTCGTGAGGCCATGGATGAAATTACTGCTGGAGGCCATCGAGATCGATCAATTAAAGAGAAATTACAACATCTCGGAAGCAAGTTCATTAACGGAACTGAAATATCAGCTCAAGAAGCTGTGTATAATATTCTGGGGCTTCATTTGTCAGAAACGAGCAATGGAAACATTTTGGCAAATACATCGCATCCTGATCAAAGAGTTCGCATGATAAAGTCAAAAAAGGAATTGAGAGACTTCCTCCTGACTCAACAAATATTTATGTGCCGGGACTTCACGATTACTATATACTCTGACCAGAATCTATGGAACATGAATGTCTGGCTGATTTTGCCGCACTATATGAACGAAAATCTTCGAAAAGACGAAGAGAGGCGGACGGAAATATAGAGGAGGATGACGAAAATCCTCCAGAAGAAATTGTGGAGGAAGATTTTGATGAATCACCGGAAGAATATCAACTGCAAAACGGATCAGGCGTCATGCGGAAAAGAAAAAATCCTTACATCCTAAGATGGAGAAGGTTCAGCAAAAATGTATCCAGATTGGATTATTATAGAGAACTTGTAACGCTGTTTTTCCCTTGGCGCAATGAAGAGTGCGATATAATTAATAATGACAATGAAGCGACATACAACAATAATAAAATGTTAATTGATGCCAACAGGAAGAAATATGATGCGATAAATGAAGAGCTCTTCGACCAAATTTTACTGGACGTTCAAATGGAAAATGACGATAATGAAAACCGAGAAATTGCTGCCTCACAACTTTTGGATGAAGAGTTTAGAGGATTTGCAATTCCTGAAGTTGCAAGAGACCCTAACGTGTTCCAACAAAACGAACCTGATCAAAACTCTGAAGAGAATGGGCCCAGAGTTATAAGATTGCCCCCATTGATTCCTGAAAATAATTTACATGAATTGGTGCGCTCGCTTAATAATAAACAACGACAACATTATGCCCATGTAATGAATAGCATGAACGCTAATAAAACTTTTTATGAATATGTCGGAGGTGGCGCAGGAGTGGGGAAGAGTAGACTCATTACTACTATTTATCAGTCACTTATGTTGAGATTTACCACTATTGCGGGTAGCAACCCAGAAGTGACCAAAGTGATTGCTTTCCGCGCCAACGGGAAAAGCTGCATTTGGAATTGGGTGTCTCACGTTGCACTCCACTCTTTTCATTGCCAGTAAATCAGTCCTCAAACGGATTGAGGCTACTAAATAACAGATGTTTTGAACACAATGCACTCAAAGCTTATTGATCTCAAGCTAATCATAATTGATGAGATATCAATGGTTGGTGCTAAAATGCTATCTTATTTGGATAGTCGATTAAAGCAGATCTTTCGAACGAATGAATATTTCGGCGGAATTTCAATAATTGCTTTTGGAGATTTGAAACAGCTACCCCCAGTTGGCGATAGATGGATATTCTGTGCCAACCCAAGAGATAATTACAGTGTCATTACTGGAACCCCGCTTTGGGACCTGTTTAAGTTTTATGAGCTTACGGAAATTATGCGCCAACGGGAAGATTGCGCTTTCGCTGCGGCGTTGAATAACATGTCGGAAGGAAAAAATGACAAATAGCGATATTGCTTTAATTAAAGAAAGAGAAGTCAGTGCTCGGGAAATTATCAATATCCCAGATGAAGCAGTAAGGCTCTTTTATTCAAATGCGAAAGCAAATAATTATAATACTCTAAAACTTGCTCAAATTAATACTGAACAGTTCATTTCAACTGCGAATGACACTATAAAAGCAGTTTCTATATCTCCAGCGAATAAAACAAAGATTTTGGAAAATGTTCAAGGATTTGAAACATCGGATACTCAAGGCCTTCCATACGCACTAATTCTAAAAACCACTGCGAAGTATATGATAACTGTGAATATCGATACCAGTGACGGATTAGTAAATGGAGCTAGTGGCCAACTAATGGGAGTTGACTGCTTACCAACTGGATCGAACATAATAGTGTCGACGCTTTGGATAACGTTTCTGGAGGATTTGGTTGGAGCCGAAGCAAGATCGAAGAACGGAAATAGATCTCACCCGGATTGGACGCCGATTGTACGAGTGTTAAGATCCTTTCAATACCGCAAGAATGAACAGGTAACAATTGAGCGTTGTCAATTTCCTGTGGTGCCTGCTGAAGCTATAACTATACATAAGAGCCAAGGTGCAACGTATAGCAAAGTAGTGGTGAATTTGCAAGATGGCTTGAGTCGATCTGCACTTTGTGTAGCTTGCAGCAGAGCAACCAATGCAGGAGGACTATATAATATTGGTAAATTTTCTCCACCAAGGGAAATGCAGCAAACAGATGCAGTTTATATTGAGCTAAATAGCCTCAGAACTGATAAACTTCTGACACCCTGCCTAAAGTGGCTTCTTGATAAGCCATCAAATAATATATTGACATATTACCACAATGTTCAAGGCCTGCATCTGCGCAATGCAGATATATTGGAAGACATATTCCTACAATCAGCAGACATTTTATGCTTCGTGGAAAGCTGGTCAAGAGAGGGGGAAGAATGTGGCACTGTTGGATTTGAAATAATCGCGAGAATTAATGGGCGCACCTGTGAACAAAACAGAAGATCGCGCAACGGGATTATAATATATGCGAAACCACAAATTGTTGAAAACATAGTGGTTTTAGAGCAAAAGAGTATTGAAACGAATAATCCCAATGAAATATGTCAGATCGTGACATTTAAGCACGTTGACGTTGTGTATCTCTAGACTTACAGAAACCCATCGTTTCCCGGAAATCAATTCAGAGGTATAATTTCCTCATATTTAACGGATTTAAAAGAGCTGTATGGTAAAATAGTTGTTTTGGGCGACTTTAATATATGTCGCTCAACAGGTCAGGATCAAAGCTAGAATTAACACTGAATGGCTCTAAAGTTAACGTCTCTTCTTCAAAAAGTCCTAACAACAAAACAATTAACGGAAATCGACTGGGCATTTTCAACTGGTTTGGCAAACATCAGAGCCCAAGTCTATGAAACCCCATACAGCCACCATGACGGAATATTTGTTTGCCATTAATAACTTTCTTCTATTTTCAGCAAATACATTAATTAAATTTTTTCTATTTTCAGTGAAGAAGGATGTCCCCATTATAGCAGAAGGAAGCTCCCAATTTATATTTTATTCCTAATTATTCCTATTATTTCATTTCAGTGAAGAATAAAGTTTCGACCCTATGGAAGGATCCCAAACAATAAGTAAGGTTTAATCAGTATTTTCTTATTTTCAGGAGATAAAGCCCGGACCTGATTAAAACAATTCAACTAATTATTTTGATCATGTTTTTCAGAGCAGAAGGAAGTCTAAAAGTAATGTTTATTATTTTACAGTATGGAAGAACGCCACGACCTCATAAGTATATATGTATCTTTTCTTATTCCAAAATCTAATTTTGTTTCTTTCATTTATTTTGCTAATTTATTTATTTTATTTAAACTTATTTATTAGTTATTAAGTATTATTTATTTTACTAATTAAATTTTTTCTATTTTCAGTGTAGAAGGATGTCCCCAATATAGCAGAAGGAATTCCCCAATTTATGTTTTATACTTAACAATTTTATTTCATTTCAGAATAAAGCTTCGACCCTAAGGAAGGATCCCATACAAGGAGTAAGATTTAAACATAATTTTCTTATTTTTCAGGAGGAAAATGTGCAGACCTACATATAACAATAAATAACAATTCAACTAATTATTTTGATCTTGTTTTTCAGAGCAGAAGGAAGCAATATTTATTATCCTACAATGCAGACGGAAGCCATGACCTAATATAAGTATTTTTTCTTATTCCAAAATTTAGTTTTGTTTCTTTCTTTTATTTTGCTAATTTATTTATTTTATTAAAACTTATTTATTAGTTATTAAGTGTTAATTATTTTATTAATTCTTATTTAATTCTTCTTTTTATTGCTGGAGGACCTCTATATATAATTAATTTATAATGTTATATGTATGTACTTTCAATAAAACGCCTTTTTTAATTGCGACAAAAATAAAGAAACTAATCAAATTTATTTGCTTAAGAAAAACCTGTTGTTGTAAAGTTGTATTGATCTCATAAAGAAATTTATAAAGAGTAAAGAACTGCAAGGGTATATAAACTTCGGCACG